>VACF01001370.1:0-14691 GCA_006891605.1 Pleurozium schreberi | reverse complement strand
AACCTGTCTCAAGAGCTGGGAGGAGGAGTTGCAATCTTCTTGCCTTGTCCTCCAGCAATTCTGCATACAATTCCTTCGTTTTATGTGTCACCAATCTGCTTTCTCCTTGCCAGATCGAGGAAGGGCACTTCTCTTGCTCAGTCAGTAATGGAAAGGGAATGCAGAGACCATCCTCAAATAGCACAGTACGAACCTCCTCTTTCCCGTACAGGAAYGCTGCTATTTGACGCACAATCTTTGCCTTATGGTGGGTGCTGTGTACACCGAGAAAAAGGCAATTGAACTTMCGGGTGACACCCGACTCTAGTTTCTCTCTCGGTGGTTTGAATCTGGGCTCGTACTTGTATTGTGTGTCGGTGCCCTTCGTGTCTTTCACGGCTCTGCGGTACACTCCCTTAGGGAAGTCTGGTTGATCTCCCGATTGCGACGCTAGTTGGCAGGATTTGCGCTTGCGACGACTGGCTGTGAAAGATGCTGGTCTGGACTTAATCCAGACGTAAGCCCCTTACAACAGCACTACCGCCACAAATCTGAACAAAAGGGAGCTCGGGAATAGGTTATGTCCACGCATCCGATGAGATACTGGTACTTGAAAGAGAGGAGGAYAAGTGTCGACACCACATCTTTGTATGCCGATTTCAGTCCAGATTCGGTATACGCTTTGAGTGATTTTTGGAGGAGAAGTTCTTGATGAAACAGAAGAAAGCTAGCAGGCACATCAGACAGTAATTATCGAAGAGAAACGAAACTCCGCAAGAGCAGGAAGGATTTGCTGTTCAAATTGGAGTGTGATCCCAGCTAGAACTTCACAAAACTGGGTATTCTTCTCCGTCCTCTTCATCAGCTTGTCTACATCCCGGACGCTTTCTAGGCTGGAACTTTTCCCAGTTCAGAACAGCGAGTGTTGTCAATCCGCTAGGATGCGAGAACTTCAAAACTTCTAATGAAAAGCTTTCGTTGCATTATTGTAAAAACGAACAAATTTCTCATTAGTTCGCAACGACACTGATTTCAACTGATAGAGCCTTTTGGAAGACATGCAGAACCTCAATGTTGTGATATGGTCAAGTCATTCAAGTCCTTCAGGGCAGCTCCTTGAAAAGATTTAGAAGACCTCGAAAGCTTTCCCGGCCGTGCGTGACAATTCTCTCTTAGAAGAGAGAATTGAGAAGCTCCTATAAGCCAACACAATGCTACCGATCTCTCATAGTTCCGTAAAATCCAAAAGCTTCCAAAATTTGCGCTCCAATCAAGCTCCAGGCAGCCAACAGGGGGAGAGAGAGAGAGAGAGAGAAGTACACTGATTTTGCGAACTAACGGTGGTGGATCAAGACACAAGCTCTCGAAAGCACTGATCAACCTTGCAGCTGGCTTATGAAGCTTCTGTCACCAACTATGGAAAGCTCACCACTGTAATGTGTGTTGAGCTCTGTCGCACTATGACTAAACAAAAAATGGCCACAACACCCTTTAAAGATTGATAGATAATTATCTATTTCCAACCAAATCCTAACATCTAGGTTCATCCTTTGTGTTAGGATTTTTTGTACTCAAATTCAAGTGACAATTAATCAAAAATGAGATTAATATGCTATTGGTGGCAATAAAGTACAATATATTAACCATTTTAGAAACTTAAAACCCATCAACCACTATAAATTTATTTTTTATTTTTTATGTCAAACCTTAGACATGTGATGTTTTTRTAGACATCAATATGGMAAAGTGTTGATGGCTCGAGAAGGTAGATTTCRATGGATGTYGCAGAGTGCACTAGCAAAKTACTGTAAAAACAAGYTGATGCTACCATTGACATCTATATTTTATTTGACATGAACACAAACATAGACATTCTTTTTGAAAYGTCCCMAAAACACAGYACTACCACGTTAGCAAGCAAACACATTTTCATTSAGGATAAATCTATGAAASTTATTGTGGACTGCAATAAAACACTGACAACATGTGATAATTTAGGGAAAGGGTAGGTTGGGCAACTTGGTGGCATGCTTTGCAGAAAAATAAAATGGATGAATATACACCATGGATGAAAAGAGAAGCTATTTATACAAGTGGGGTGGTAGGAAGAAATACAAACCATGTAGAATGTGTGAAGTAAAATTGTGTTMAAGTAGAATGTATGAAGCAATGTCTGTATGTCTAAAACAATATCTAAATGTCTAGCAGTCAATCTCCTATTGTCAAATTATCCCATATTCTTTGTCTAAGCATGGAAGGACCATGGTTTGACCATGGATTTCATTAGAAAAGCATGCTCCCTACCATTCATTTTTACAGTAACTTTCTTTGAAGCATTCCTTCACTTTGCCATGAAAAATTGTCTTGATGGTAGATGGAAAATTTTCTTTAATTCTTATTGAAGTTGACAATTTCTTTCATTTATTATTTTACTTTCTTTTAAATAATTTTTTCCRCTGACCTTACCCTAAGGATACTATATGTACCAATTGATGTCTTAGAAAATGTTTTTACACATCTAAATTGACATCTCGAAAACAATGTTAGAATTCCAAGATAGCATAATAGCGTGTTGATTAGGAATGCCACATCATCCTAGTTGATTKCCACATACTTTTTCCACCGCCATGCTAGGTGCTTTGTTATAGTGATATGCCAGACAAAAAAGATTCCACGTGGCTCTCCTCACTCACATGGCGCAAACCTAGCAACCACATGGCACTACCTCCTTGCACTCCAAAAACATGTTTCTTGTGAACATTAGATACTAAGCATTTAATGTTACATTGTCATGCGGGATGTTTTTACCTTGTTAACTTTGATAGGATTTCTTGGACATCAATGTTAACATTAGGAGATGTCACTCATAACATACAAGAAGAAAATTTTGGGCATAAAAAAAACCCCGGTTTCATACAATAAACCACTCTCACAACTTCCAAATATAAACTAAATCATTAATAAACCACTACCACTATGACATACAAATTCCTTAACATTGCGTGCTTCCCCTAAATCTAAATATATAAAATAGTTAAATTTAAACTCACTCTCCTTCCCTTCTTCCTCTAAAAATATCAAAGAGTCTTTCTTATAACCAAAATATGTAATTATAGCATCACTTCCCTAATTTTTGAGTCAAATATGGGACTTTTGGTGAACAAACTCTTTTGTTATATACACCAACCATAACCACTTGGTTGGAATTCCTTTTCTCTCTTAACCCTTGAAAGACCAGGAAGCCCTTTGCAACCATATAATATATTATGAATTTGGTGGTATTTGATCATAAAATCATTGACCAAATACTTTTCAATACAAAATAATTTAATGACCATGGTAGCATGTAAATAGTAATGTATCACAATTCACATATTAAACCACAATTGAAGAAATACAAGGCCAAATACGGGTCGTATAGATGGACCCCCAAGGTCTTTCAAGGATTAACCTTCTTAAACATCCAACTCCTACCTCAAGCCTAATTGAAACCAAAACAAAATCTATCATGAAGTTCTCTTATATTAAGAAGATTGACCACAAGAAAGTAGATACATATAGGAAGAAGGAAAGTGACAAATAGGACAACTTAGCAAATGAATGTCCTAGGAAACACATAAAAACTAGTTAAAAGTATAAAAGTACATTGAAATCTCATTTGGGGACTTCATGAGTGATTTTTATATCTTCAATGGCTTTTAATATCTCATCTTATTTTTCAAAGTATCCATTAGATGTTTTTTCAGCCTCGCAAGAGACTGTTTTGGGGCTCTTTCCCAAAACTGTTCCCTGCGCAAGGAACCAACGATTGCTAGTCTGAAATTTTGAATTTCAAAAAATAAAAAATTTCAGAAATCTTAGAAAGTAAAAAGAATTTGAAAACTGATTTAAAAACTGATTTAATTTTTTTCAAAAAAATATTATATTAATTAGTATTAATTAATTATTAGTAATCAATTAGTATTAATTAGTATTATTTGACATGGCATTCTCTGTGCCACATCAAACTGCCTATATGTATTATTGTAGGCATGTACTACTTTGGTTCACATTACAATAATACATTTTGCGGATATAAACTACTGAACTCCAGTCTGCTCATAAAACTTTGGACCTTGGGAGTTAAAGTTACTAGCTCATCACTGCAGTGACGCCAAATACTGTGAAGTGTGTATTCGAAGCAGATCACCCAAGGATACTAATCTTCAATTCAGGTGAGCGTTGTCTATCAAGAGCAAAATCGCTCGACTGTTCAGTCAATCATGTAAGATWATGCATTGATATTATTGCCTATTCAATGTGAGCTTGGATCACTTATTTACAGATTTGTASCAAAGACGGACTGGAAAATGTGCTCCTCTGCATCAACAAACTGTTGGAAGGACGTCTTAGCACTGCTAGGATTAGAAGACTACTTTGCCCGGAAATGTTTTCGGGATCTGTGATAAGCTTGTTCGTTATACTATGTGAATCCCACGGTACCTCACTTGGCAAGTTTGTACTATGGAGGATCTGGAGGAAACTTAGCATACTGTAGCGTTTCTTCCTCCAAGGTATGACGCTTTGAAGACCCCACAAATGAAAATCCCGGCTTCAAGGTGCTCTACAAGACCTTCACAAATCACAAACCTTGCGGAACAGTTTATGTTAAAGCTGCCTGGAACGACGTTAAGTCTCTACAAGCCTCCCTGCTTAGGGTCTAACAGAAAAATTTCAAAAKAGGGATCCCGWAAGGATTCTTGATTGGCCACTGATSTTTATAAATCCTTTAGGGCCCTGCACACTTCAGATAGGACTTCATCGCCTTCCATACCCTAAAGAACGTCAGGTTTGTATTGTACTGTACAGTACAGTGGATTCTCTACACTCCTGTCCCACTACTTGTCCTTGAAGTCAGGTCTGCGTTTCTCAGCGAAGGCAGACATACCCTCCTTCTGATCCTCCAACCCGAATGTGGCATAAAACAGGAGCTGCTCTCTCTTGACGCCCTCCGTGAGCCCAATTTCATAAGCGGCGTTCACTGATTCCTTGGCGAGAGCAACAACAGGCTTCGACTGCTTTGCAATTTCTTTCGCGAGAGAGATTGCTTCAGCCACCAATGCAGCATCTTCTCCAGCCACCTGAAGTGTCCCACAAGTATCCCGTCAACTCTCCAGGACATGGTRCAGACACGGGAACCGGAATGCGATAATCCAAGAGCCATCATTTCCATACTTCGCATAACTATTAAAAGATCAAAGAAATTCATGATTTTACAGTGACCGATTTGATCGCTAATGTTATCGAAAATACGATTCAGACAGDGCCAAATTTTAAATCTCCAGGATCAGTGAAAAGTATGGCATGGGTTGGTCGAAGTAAAATAAAATGATCGAAAGAAAGTCTTCAAATAACCCACTCAAAAGTGCTAAAAAAACACGAAGTTCAATTTGATCCTTTAGTTCCTTTACGGATTTATGCTTACAAAAGATTTACTTTCAGTGCAGCCTTACCACTCGACAGGCAAGTCCTCTCTGTGCTGCTTCYAGAGCCCCCATGAAATGTTTGCCGGTCAGAATCATCTCCATGGCTCGGGACTTGCCAACTTCACGGATGAGTCTCTGTGTTCCTCCTATGCCCGGAATGGTACCCAAGTTCAGTTCAGGTTGGCCAAATTGGGCTCTCTCCCCTGCCAGAATGATGTCGCACAACATTGMTAGCTCACAGCCTCCTCCCAATGCATAACTAAACCAATGCCACACTTCATCATTAGTATTATTATCATCAATAATAATAAYAATATATCATCAGAATAGGGGTACCTGCCGTGCAGACCTAGCATTCTATAGGCCATGGAAAGTGACACAGGTCAATGACATCAGTCCTTTAGGGACCCATTCTCCATAATTTTTCTGTTAAACCCAATTTTCTATGCTCTGTAAAGTATGCGAGTTGCGCAATATGAGGGTATTTGAAGTTGAGATCGATGTTCTTAAAGGCTCGGGCCTGAAGGAAGTAACCCTACAGTTAGCTGGGTTTCCTCCTCTAGGTCCTTCGTAGTACAAGCTAGTCTCGTCGATAATTGGTGTACTAAAATACTGACCTAATTCTACTCTAAATCCTAGAGACCTAGCATCTCAAAGAGTTGATGCACTTTGCATTTTCGAATTCATTCAAGAGGGCTCACCCATTCACGGCAGCAATGATGGGCTTACGGATGGCAGTTACGGCATTCCAGTGGTGAACAAAACGAGAGGCGTAGGCATCTACAAACTTCTTGTCTTTCATCTCCTTGATATATCTCAGGATAAATTTCTGAAGTTCCCTGAAACTCAGCATCCTATAGTGCTGCAGTTGGGTGGTAGCAATCCAGAAAAGCTGTTGAAGGCATCTCAGCTTGCCAGTTCATACGAATATGATGAAATTAACTTGAAGTGAGCATTCTCTTATACATATACTTCTGTTTTGAAGACATTGTCTCTAGAGAAGGATTGCTACTAAGCGCAGTCTTCTTAATCACATTTTAGTGTTTTCTATCTTCGTGAGGGCTAACGACCTCTTTCTGGCGTGCTTCAGTTGGTATCATTACATACTTATGTTATTCTTAATTTTCGTGTTTTGGCTTGCAGTTGCGGTTGCCCCAGTGACAAAGTCGCTGGCTTTGGTTGTTTTGGTGCTTCGCTTATGCTTGAACCTGAGGTACTATGATTGTAATTTAATCGAAAGTCACCGCATTTTACAGATTAATGTAACGACGAATCGCATTTTTATGACGAGTTTTCTTTGATTGCCGAAACCCTTAGAGATCTTTGGGATCATGGATTACACATCTTGAGACTTTCCACTTATTTTCAAGAAGTCTTTGTCCGGCTTCTGTTTTTTTTGAAGTCTTAAGAGTATTCGTGAATACTTTACGTCAGCTACTTGGAAATGTTCAACTCTTSCTGGTCTAACAAAAATCATCAATAGACTCGAATTTATAGATAAGTAACATAGGCAGTAGAGCACTTGTAGCAAGAAGATTATTCATGAAGATACTATATTGGCAATTCCTCATTTGATTACGGATTCAATCTGTTTTGTTTTATTTGCAGCTTGTTGGTGAATGTATGACAGCTATTGCTGAGGGCAGCCCAGGGACTCCTGTCACTGTCAAATGCCGAATAGGGGTTGACGATTTTGACTCTTACGATTTACTTCGTAAGTATCTAGCTCATTTTGTGTGCTTAGCTGTAATGTTWTAACTGCAAGTGTATTTGTATATAAGTATTGGAATTGAGCAAAATGGAATGATGAACCCCAGCTTTACAGGAACGCCTTCTGATTTATTCTAATTAAATATTAGGCTTTCCTGGCGTACGGTGTGAAAAAGTTTTAGGACGTGAGAGTAGCACTTTTGGGTGCAAGTGCAATGCAAATTTTATTGGCATCTAATTAGACCTGTTTTGGGGACATTTGCAATTGGTTGGTTCAGATAAGTTTATCAGCACTGTATCGTCAACGTCACCAACACAACATTTCATAATACACGCACGAAAAGCTATACTCAAGGGACTTAGTCCTGCTGCTAATCGAACCATACCTCCTCTCAAGTGAGTCCTGTTTTGTTGATCTATTTTGAGGTCGTCTCCCTGATCTGAACTCGATTTAACRTGTGTTTGACATCTGAGTACTAAAATTTGGTTTTGTTGATATGCATCAGATATGAATTTGTTTATGCTTTGATTCGTGACTTTCCAAATCTTAAATTTACTCTAAATGGCGGGGTTGTTAGCACTCACCAGGTTAGACTTTCTTGCTTCTTTTGAAAGCAGAATGYATTATRTTTCTTGGTATTGAAATGTTATCATGTACATTTTCCGTGAACGGAACAGTTTCTGCCTTTCATTGAAGAACCGATTTGTGCAATATATATGACCTGATTATTTAAGAGGATGTTAAATGCAAACGAATTAATAKAGATATTGTTCTGGACTTGACTGACTGTAAGATATGTGACAGGTGAATGAAGCCTTGCATAGGGGAGTCTTTGGAGTTATGCTGGGACGGGCAGCTTATAACATGTATGTTAGTGATTCTGCTTCACAGAGCTTCGTTTTTCTAGTTTACTGCGCCTTGGTGCTCAAGTAGCTCATCTTTTTTTGTCAGTCTGTCGATGTTTGTTTTAGTAACGGAAATGCAGACTGAGCAATTTTGCTATCTCCGCGTTGCAGTCCCTGGGGAACTCTCGGCAATGTTGACAGTGTCATCTATGGAGAAACGACACCTAGATTAACTCGACGTCAGGTACGCTTTTGGAGACGGAAAAAGTTTACTACACTCTATTTGAATCAGCAGAGATTGATTTAACCATTTTGAGCAAACAAATCCAACAGAGCAGGAATGATGAGATCACAAGATGAATTCTGCTCCCCTGTGGGGCAGAATTCGACTTGAAGGCTTATGTCCATCATGAAGAAGMAATTTATTAAGAATTCATCTTCATCACGTTGGTACCCTTTGTCAATTTCCGTCCATTACACTTGGTGCTATTTTTATTATTAGGAGGAGAATATGAACCSAGCTCTTCGTTTGAAAAAGGTTTAGGCTTGGAAGTCAAGCTCACAGCAATATCTTTTGGTAATTCATTCTCGGGCTGCAGTTGAAGCTTACTTATGGTYTTCTGTCTATGTAGATTTTGGAGAAGTACGTGGAATATGCTGATGCTGAGCTTCATAAGTATGGTCACAAGAAGCCTAGCGTTAGACATCTTGTGAAGGTATTTCTCTTCCTGTACACCAACAGCTTTATACCTGAATCTTGTAATTATCGATCACTACCTGCAACTTATTAGGTTATATATTCTTGACTTGTGGCTACTAACACAAATAGGTTTCTTTTCTTGGAACAGCCTTTATTAGGTTTATTCCATGCAGAGGCAGGCTCAGGAGTTTGGAGACGGGCCGTTGACGACTCTTTACGACGTTCTGAGGTAAGTAGACGTCGCTCAACATGTTTTTTCGTTCATTGACAGACATAGGCTTGCTGCAGTAGTATGTTCCAGAGTACCAGTCCTGCTTTTCTTCAGCTTCAARTCTTTCAATTTCTTCTTTCAATTTTTCTTACGTGACATTCTCTGTGAAGAATGTTGAATCCTAAAGCAAGCAGATCAATCCGTTGAAATTGTTTGCTCTACGTGGCTGGCGATGTTTTATTGCAAAGCGATATTAGTAATTTGGCTTGAGCCGTCCACGCAATTATAGAAACTGATCAAATTGTAATAAAGAAATCTACCCTCTGTGATGATCTCTCATGCTTGCGATTACGAAATTAACTGTAATATCCCACTTCTTGGTTGCAACAGATTTCAGGTCTCTCAAAGAATTTCGTGTTTTACACTTTGTTTTTATGGTTTACTGGAGTACCATTTTGTAGACCGTTGATTCGTCTGATAATGGGTGTTTACAATATGTGCAGACCGTGCGTGCCCTTTTGGAAGAAACTCTCGCTGTGATACCAAATTTTGTGCTCGATTCTCCACCTCCACTGGAAACGTCTCCCGACTGTTTCCTTGCTGATTTAAGTCCGCTTCCACTTGCACCCTCGTTTAGTTCTTTTGACTCTTTTCAAGGTGTTGAGCTAAAGCCCAGTCAGTATTCAGGGTCACAAGTACTCGTCAATGAACTTGCTTAGCTGTGATTTGTCAGCTTTCTGATAGAACCAATTGTAGTGATAGCATCAGTTTTAGCGGTAGAACATTTTTTAGCCCTACTCTGTGACTTGCAGCCTCGGTATGTGCTKACGGCAGATATAATGGGTTGTCTAAACAGGGCTGGTTCCTGTGACTTTCATTGGAACTTAATTGAAGTGCAATTGCTTCATCGACATTCTCTGCATTTTTATACTTACACCATCTGGATTGCGGCGGGTGATTCAGAATTTTTTTTGYAGCAACGTCAAATTYGTGACAACAGGTGCATAGCATCCCAGCATTACGCCCCAAAGTGGATACCTTTCTCGAAAACTATCACAAACTCTTGCATTTCGACAATCTATAGAATGGTAACTGTTCCTCCCGTTCCAGAYTTCAATTTGAAATCTCAATGTACATACAAATGGAGTCGCACCAGCAACTCATGGGTGAGCAAGCTATAAGAGCACTCATCTAAACTACTAATTTTTACCGAGGCCTACTAGCCCAGCTTAATAAACAATCTACATCCACTATTTTTTTTTTTTTCAAAAAATATTGAAAATTGAGTAAGATGAAGAACTTCAAAGTTTATTTTAGTTTATTTTAGAGTAGAGATTCCATAACCACCCGCAAACTAAAACTCCCATAACTTTCATCTCATTAATCCAAATGGAATGATTAAAAGCTTTCCATGTATATATAGATCTAGAGAACCAGTTTCAAATTTTAATTTTAAAAAAGTAATTTTTCAAGAAGTTTTTTTTGCTGCCCGGGTTGCCTGCCGAGCAATGAAAACAACATATCATACCACAACTTTTTAACCATGTAATCAAAAGTTATGAAAATTCTTGGGCCTTAAAGCTACTCCTCAAGCACATGTTTTGTGAAAATTTCAAAGAAAAATATCAAAACTTGTAGTGAGCTGCCCAAAATTACTATGTTGCCAAAAAAACGTAGTTTAGTGCTTTAGGGGTTAAATCCTTGTTTCCAACATGAAAGTTTCGTTTTTTTAAATCCTTGAATAGTGGAAAGACCACTCTTTTACCTTTATTTGAGAATGAATCTCTTTCTCAAAATGAAGATGGAGGAATGGTCCTTTCACAAGGCAATCATTCTAAAAAAAAGACTAGACTACATATAAAAGTGTCAAACTATGGTAAGTATTATATCAATAAAAAATTTATTTTATTTTTACATGAAAATCGACTGCTAGATTGTAAAACTCCTATTATATATAGAAAACCAATTTGAAAATGAAAGTACTAATCAATATTACATCCTTAGCACAAATTGAACCTAACAAAGTTCTTCACCATTTGAAGGCCAAGGATCCTCCCAACCCATGCAATATGGAGTTGAGGATGGTCATGAAAAGGTTGCAGAAATCAAAAGAGCTTAGGAAGTACCAATTTCTCCTTCTTCAAATGTTTTTTTTGTTGCCTTTGTAAGGTATTGCTCAAGATTTATATACAAAAAGGAAAAACTTAGGAGAATTCTTCTACGAGTGTATACTATGGCCTCTTCTGTGATGTTGTCTCTATGGGAGGCGCCAGTGGGAGCTTGGGAGGTGGCATGTCTACTTAGTAGGTAACTCCTCCCCTATCATCTTCTTAATTTATTTTTTTAATTATTTCAATTTTTTTTTAAAACAAGAAATGAAACAAACTTTTAGACTCTAAGGCTCTAAGCTAAGTTATGAAGTCTTCAACTCCGCTCCCGAAGGTTGATACCCTCCAAGTTTGTTCTAATCTTGATGGATATTATCTAAGGTAGGTACACCTAAAAGTGCCACTTATTGGAAATACACCTAGTTAATGTTATGAAGTTGTTCAGATTTTCATATAGTCTTGTTGGAAAATGAAAGCACGGCCGAGTGCACCAAAAAATGCATCATTTGGATACAATATGAAAAAGTTATTAAGGGTCAAAATTTGTTTCTCAAAGTGCCATCTACAATCTATGTACATGATTGATTTTTGAAATGCAAGATGGTGCTTGAAGGTCAACTACGCTTTTGGGTGTACCCACCTCAACACATACCCGGTTTGTCCGATCACATACCGGGTTAAATTWCCGTAATATGGTTAACAGACTGCTGAAGGATTCCTTCCCTCACCCTGACTTTCTAACTGAAATTTTTTCCGCAACAAAGATCCTGTGATTCCTGTCAACGTGGTTGCCCTCTGCAACTACTGTCAGTACCCAACCCTACACAAATAAAGTGCCTGGCAAAAGTCTATCAAAAACCCAATATAAAATTAGGGCAGAAAAAAATTCTACTTTTGGGTCGAATTAGAGACACAATTAGAGTCCCAACTCCCAAGTCATGCCCTTTGCACTGGTGGTCACGTATTGCTGTGTCCTCCTCGACCAAAGTCGCACGACCTTTCTTCTTCTGGTCACGGAAAGCCAAGCACTCAACTCTCGAAGTCAGAAAAGTGCACGCCCTGCCACAGTTTCAACTCAAGGCTCCTGACCAGACTCCTGACCAGACTCCTTGGGTTTGGAGGCGAAACCTCCACATCATTGAAGCACACGGTCGCAAAGTGACGGTAAAGCCATGATCAGGTGCCGGGTCACGGATTTTATGGAGGTCATGATTGGTCAAGAATGTTGAATCAGAGGTTTGAATTGAATTCGTTTGAACATGGGAACGGTGCATCGGTGGTTGCTTGGTCGCTGTATAAAGGAAACGGGTGAAGAGATTCAGTTGTATCAGTCTCAAATTCCAATCGCACCTCTCGTAGTTGCGGTGGTGGAAGTGGAGACGACATCTTGCTCTAGTGCACGCAGCAGACGAACACTTTCACGGAGAAAGCAGGTCTCCAACACGCACCTTGTGCACAGCGTTATTCCTTCCGGTGCAGCAGATCGATCGATCACGTACAGAGCATTCGTTGGAAGCTATATAAACATTTTGTGAGTGGGTTGAAGGGGATTGTGTGGGAGAGCTCTTGCTTGACTCTGTTGGTCGATTGATCGCAAGAAGTTAATTAAATGGCGCCAAGTGGAGAGGTGGAGGCTCCGGCCCCAGTTGTGTTCCGAGGTCAGCCTCGTGCCGATGGGCCAGCGTGCGTTTTGGGAGTGGGCACAGCGGTCCCCCCTGCGGAGTTTCTGCAGTCCGAGTACCCGGATTTCTTCTTCAAGGTCACCAACTGCAGTGACAAGGAAGCCCTCAAGGGAAAGTTCAAGCGCATCTGTAAGTCACACACTCGATCCCGACTTACAGATGCGCTTGAACTTGGCCTTGAGCGCTTCCTTGTCGCTGGTGTTGGTGACGTTGAAGAAGAAATCCGGGTACTCGGACTGCAGAAACTCCGTGGGCGGCACCGCCGTGCCGATGCCCAGCACACACGCCGGTCCATCGGCGCGAGGCTGACCCCGGAACACAACTGGGGCCTGAGCCTCCACCTCTCCGCTGGGCGCCATTTCTTGCGAGGAAATGGCAATTATGGAACAGAGAGCTGCGCTGGCTAGCTACTGGTGAATCGGATCGAGAGCGAGCGAGTACGTTCAGTTCAGGCCGCCGGACCGGAGTGCCGCTCGATCACTAGCTGGAACTCTGTGAATCAAATTAAACTAGCTACAGCTCCTTGTCGATCGATTAGAGAAGTGAGAAGGAGACTTTGGAATTCAGTCGCTTGAATGCGGTCTGAGAATGAAGTGAGGATTCCAGGGTCGGGCGTGCTCTTTATGCAACGAGAGAGCCGCATTGAAAGAGCAAAGCTACAGTGGAGCTTTTCCAGGAGCGTGGCGACTGACCAGTTGTGGGGAGCGAGCACGGGGCCTTTGGCTGGGAACGGAAAGGGAGTCAACAGGCGACTGGTCCCGTTGAAAAGCAGCAGACTTTGAACCTCCGCTGCATTGGAAGATTGCACCCCATTTCAACTCGACGGGCTTTGCTTTGAAACTCCAAATTTAGCCCCCCGTTGTGGAGAAGGGTTGGCATGTGCTCCTCAAAGGGACGGTCAGTGATGAACTTTCTGTGTCGCTGGTGTTTGACCATCGGTGAGACGGTGATAGGTACTCGGTCAGAAATGATTCCATTTTTGAAATAATGCACAATAGGTGCATTAGGTGTTTTAACCCTTGATGGACGGACACGTGGCCGTGCAAATCATGCATTTTTGATACCATGTGAAATCATCTACTTTGAAAAGCCAAACATACTCGTTGGAAGTCAAAGTTTTCTAAGAGATCTTCCCTTTCCACTCCTACGCAGTTTGATTCTATCAAATAGAGGACACAAAACGTCCGCGGATGTGTTGAAGGGTTAATTTTTAAGGTTTTGTGAGAGAAAGTCATTGATTGGACACTTATACTTATAACCTATTGGCATTGGCATCCTTCTAAAATCTATGAGTTGGCTAACATAACATATCCTACAAAGAAGGGACTTTGCCAAACCAAATGATCCAATTTATGGACAATTAGTAGCCTTCAAAGTCATCCACAATATCCTTTCAAGACTAAATAGGCCTTGGTAGGGCATCTATGCATACTGTCAGGTACTCCTAAGTGATTGAGTTTGAGATAGATCAATTTACTTTAATATTCTTTATTTGTATTCACTATGTAAGTCAATAAGGCCAATTTTAGAGTGAGAAATTAGGCCAAGTCACAAGAAAATTTTCTTACTAGTGACCTTAAGGCTATTATGGTGAACCAACTAAAGTGTCTTCTATAAGTCTACAAAAATGTATTTTCAGAGAATGTTTTGTTGTATAGGATTATATCACACCACATGGCCATGCTAGTCAAAATCGACTCTAGAAGTACTTCTATAATATAGCTTAACTCATGAGTATTTGGTAATGAAAAGCGAGTGATAAAAGAGAGGGTAGAATAGTTTGAATCATTCACTAGTATATGTAAACATCCTATCAAATTTCCTACCACTAATGCCACTATGTCCTAGGTTGATTGAGATATCCCTTTCTAGTATTATAAAGGAGATAAGAAAAAAAATTATTGCTTGGACAAGTTGGTATATTGGTTGGTTGAGCCTTTGCTAAGGTATAAAGTATAGGTGTTAGTGAAGTACTATCAATGAATGGCCA
>VACF01001369.1:0-19561 GCA_006891605.1 Pleurozium schreberi | reverse complement strand
ATGAGTGACCGACATTGTTTGTGTTGGTAGGTCTGCTAGTATGACAGGATTCTCCAGTCTGGGCCTTTGGGGCCTTCAGGGGATAAGTAGAAAACTGTGCTTAGGTTATCGATAATTTACATGTTTATGTTTTTTTCAAATATGGTTTGGGGTGCAGATATGATGGTGCAGACAAGGGAGCAAGTCAGGGCCTGTTTAATGAAGAAGAGGGATAGTTCCGACTCAGATTCCGCATTGGACATGCAAAGGCAACAGATCGAAAACAAACAAACAAACAAACACGCTGAAGCTTTGCACCGAAAAAGTGCTTCTTGCACAGCAGGCTTATGACCTGGTATGTTCTAGCATATTTTACGTAGTCCTGTTCTACGCTCGCTCGTTTAGTTACTCGTGTATTCAGTTTCGTGTCCCAGCAGGTTCTGGGTAGTTTGCAGATGAAAGGGGACGTCTGTTGTTTCATGTTCTTCTATATTTTGTATTCAAGGGAAATATTCCCAGCTTCTAAATAAGCGAAACACGTTGACTGTACGACATTAATTTCATTGGTTTGGTGAGTAGCTATTACTGCTACTCGGTCCATACCCGAATCTCTATGAATACATGAACTCAAGGGTTTGACCTTTGTGAATTGTGGTTGGAAAGGCAATGAAGTATTGTGGGCAAGCAGAAGTGTTTATCTGCAACGTGCCTGTGCTTTGTTAATGATGGAATTAAGGTTCTCCCATSGGAATTTGATTCACCAAGAGTCTATGAATTCTTAAGGTAGTTGGGAGAACCATGGGACAATGGTAGCCATAATACCAAAGGGCGAAATCAGTAGTMGGTGTACAATGAGCTCAGGAAGTCTCTACAGCTTCTATAGTATGCAGAACGACACATAGGTAGTATATWTTTAGCTCAGTGGATGAAGGAGTTGCACTTGCGCAAATTGGTGAGTATCTTTTTTGCTGGGTTGGGTGTCAACTTCATTCTCCAGGAGTCTCCAGGAGTAAATTGGAAGTCAGCTACTGTATAGTGGTTGTTAGTATGTTCTGGCTGTGAGTTTTTTGACTTGTGAGGGATGGTCTGACCTTTTTTCARTTTCGGTGATCCTTGACGTGGTTGTGATCTGTCCTGCTTCTCATTTTAATGCAATTGAACATCGCAGATTGAAACCCACATGAAGCGTCTTGATGAGGACCTGAACAGCTTCGCAGAGGATTTGAAGCAAGGTAGTAGCAATTTCCTTTATTTAATACTCTCATTAGAGAGTCTCACAAAAGAGCGTCTTTCTGTGGCAATAATGTGAATTTGAAATTCGGTTCTTGTTCTGTTCGTGGATACTCAGACACCTTCAACCTTCGAGTGCCGAAACTGAGAATGGAACATTCACTTCAGAAGCCAAGAGTTGATTAGAGTAACTTCCAAGAAATGTTTGTAAAATTCACAATGGAATGGCGTGATTTCTTCTTTCTATTGGTTCATTTTGTTACCGTCCTTGAAGCTTCCTGAATGATTTATTTCCGATATGGAACTTGACATTTGGGCCATTTAGGCACTTAGCGGTTAATATGCAAGCGCCTATTAGTACCAAAATGTCCATTTGCATTTGCATATCTATAAGACTTCAAATGAACCATTTGGACTCTTCTTGCGAGGGACAATTAGTGTACGAATGGAAAGAAAATGTGTTCTTCAATACTGGCTGGTGTAGATGTAACTTGAAAGTAGTTTCTATCATTGACATTAAGGCTTTAAGTGTACTCTCTATTGGTAGGTCACCGATGGGTTACTTGTTCAAATGTGGCATGTCTTTTAATATTTTTGGATGCCATTCATCTTTAGCAAGAACTTACTTGTAATTTTGAGTTTATTTTAATAATATTGTTTTTTTAATATTTTTTTAATATTTTTTAAACAACTGACTTGCACTGTTCCCCGCAATTCCGCGGTGTTTCAAGCTTGCAGTTCGCTGTCTCCCAATTTTTTTATAGTTTTTTATTTTTTTATTTTTTATTTTCGGCCTGCGTTCCCTGCGTTCCCTTCACTCACGGCTCTTTTCAAGGTTCATGTTTTTCCTAATGTTTAACCCATTGAGGACCGCGGTTGATTTGGAGGGTGGGCAAGACATTCTCTAGTTTCCATTTAAACATGGAAAAAAATAATCATGCCAATGGAATTGGCATGTATGATTAGAAGATTTTGTATTTTGAGCCCAAATTTCATTAGTTTTTTCAATCCCTAAACCACATGCTAGCAAATTCTTGTTGTCCCAATGCATTTGATTTACAATTCCCTACACCCAACTCCTTTCATCTGTATCCAATTACAATTCTCCACATCCAACTCCTTTTGTCCATATCCAAATTCATTCTAAATCTCTGGCTATCAATGAAAAAGTGTCAATATCAACCCATATTGTCCCAATGCACAATTCTCCACATCGAAGCCTTTCATCCATACCCAAATTCATTCTAAATCTTTGGCTATCAATCAAAAAGTGTCAATATCAACCCATCTTGTCCCAATGCACAATTCCCCACATCCAACCCTTTTGTCCATATCCAAATTCATTCTAAATCTCTAGCTATCAATGAAAAAGTGTCAATATCAACCCAAAAGTGGTTGACCAGTCCTTAATGGGTTAATGCATTTTTACCATAAAGGCCTCCACGTAAATTATGAAAAATCTCCTATGATGTTGAAAAGTTACTAAAAACATTGATATACACAAATAATACCCCATGCAAAAACTTAGCAATGCTCAACACAGATGCTCTCACAACTATCTATACACAAAAAGACTCTTAAACTTCCATACATTTTAACCCTTAAAGGATGACACGGACGTTTTGAGTCCTTTGGATAATAGAAGTGAATTGTAGTGGATGCAAAAGAGGTATTTTTCATTGTAGTGGATGCAAAAAAGGTATTTTTCATCTAGATGTGCTTTGATATGGAAAGCAAAAAATAGGGTCATTGAATGTATTATCGTTTTTAGGTGTTGTAAAGTTTAACACGAAGCCACGGAAATTCATGCCCACGTTGACAGGTCTCCTTATGCCCATCATCAAATTTTTAGGTGATGTAGCAAATTTTTAGGTCTTGTCATTTTTAGGTGTTGCACGGTTTACCTTCCCACCATCTAACATGAGCGGTTTACAATCCACAGCTCGCCTTCTCCCCACGGTAATAGGTCCGTCCTTTAAAGGTTAACCCTTGAAGGACACACCGGTGGCCGTGGAAATCATGCATTTTGATACCGTGTGACACCATCTCCTTTGAAAAAGCTAAATATATTCATAGGAAGTCAAAGTACTAGAAAAGATCTCCCCTTTCCACTCCTAATACTGAGGATGAATGATTGCATTTCTATCCTACAAGGAAAGATTCTTTGCCATTCATCAGACGCAAAACGTCTTCGGCGTCGTTCAAGGGTTAAAAACGTACGATTTCTTGTAAAGCACACAAATGTCCCAGAAGATGCCCATAATCATCAAGTCACAATCATCAAGTCACAGAATAATGTTGTCACGGCATCTCTCACTGTGCCCAGAACAATAAACTCACCAATTTCTGCAATCTCTACCTCGGTCTGTGCTTGCACGCCTACAGTCAAGAAGGTTTGCAATTAAGGACAATTATCCATGCGCAATTTGGTTGTAGTTACTTGGAATAGCAGAAATTTGAAATTGAAGATGCAATTCAACTTCTGATTTGTACACGGAATTATATAATTATACCGGTACTACCAACAAACTACAAAAACTGTGGCAATTAATCCTTCAACAGCCACCCCCTTGGCATGGCTTTTCCTGAGTGTCCGTAAATTTTTTAAATCAAAACAAACTAAACTCCAGCATTTTTTTTAAGGGTTGAGAATCAGTGAGAAAGAAGAGAGACTGAGACTGAATTCACAACTTTGCACGCATGAACTGAGGAGCAGTCTCTGCTGCTTCTCTTTGGATTTGCGACAGATCTTCCCCACTCCCTTCGGAATTTGCCAACATGTCCTTCTCCATGTCCTCAACAACCTGCAAACAAAAAAGGCTTGGGTTTCAAGCTATTCTGTATAGGGTAATGCCCGAGAAGGAGGGCATTGCGAGCAAAAAGAGCCGACGAGGAGGGTGGAGCCCGACGAGGAGGCACTCTTTTGCACGCAATGCCCAACGACAAGGGCCATTGGCTGGCGTAAACCATTGCCAGGAAATGCAAAAGTTTAGATGACTGGAAAAAAATTTGGATGAGAAATCCATAATGCCCGATTACGCAATTCTGCCCGTGTAATCGGGCATTACGGGCAATGAACGGTGCATTTCCTGGCAGTGGTTTACGAAGCTTAGAATACCCGTATGCAGTTAGACCAAGTGCATTATTTTTACATTAAATTTCAATTACTGTATGATACATCATTGTGGTGAGGCAGAAAATTGCGAATGACACTCAATAGAACACTAAACGTTGAGTTCTCTAACCTCCAAGCTCTCAAAGATTATCTATTGTAGTCCATCTGTAACATAAAGTGCATGGTATCAATACCCGTTTTCACAATTTCGGACATTTGGATGGTCACGTATTCATTCTTACAAGTGTTCATTCAAAACTGGGAAGCACTCTTGAGTTTGAAATCTGGTTTTGACAAACTAAAGGATATGCTATGGTTCTTATGCAAAGGRGAGCRTTCTTGTACCATAAGTAAAAAAATAAGCAACACATGGAATAGCTTTGAGACTAATGCCCACTCACTCACCTGGCTTGCTTGAGCGGCATCAGACGAGGAGAGAGATGAAGGCAAGATGTCCAAGAGACTTTGCTTTGTCCATTGGATGGCGTCCTTAGTGGTGGTAAAGGCACCCTTGAGGTTAGTCTCCATTGTCCGTTTGACTGTATCCAATGAGTTGGATGGCAAGTGCAAYCCACCCAACTTCTCCTTCACCTCTATGGCCATCCCTTTTCCGGCCTCTACCAAGCCTGGCCCGCTCATCATTGTCCCACTAGCCTCTCCTCTTTGTTCGTGCTCATCAGTCTCTGCCCCTACAAACCAATGGTTACAAAATTTATGATATGGCAATGAAGTAAATTTGTGATTTTGATTTCGCAATTTGACACCACCGTAGTAGCACAATAGTTGCATCATATGTAACAAGATAAGAAACATGATGTTTTCTTTAGTTTGCTAGAATTGGATTTGAAATTTGAGATTGCCTTCAAATTTTGGAAGAACAAGTGTAAGGATACCAATAGTCCCCGTAATATAAGTGTATTACATAACAAATTGAAGAATGTGATGCAACATACTCTATTGAGTCAAAAAATTCAACAACAAAGGTAAAATTTTCATGCAAGCAAGATTGTTGAATCACAGTTAACATTGTACTCATAAACTCAATATTCTTATCCTAGAAAGTTGAAGAGRTAATTTACACATCTCCTCCAAGATTGTTAATCTTATCTTAGAATTCCATAGTATTTAAACTACATTAAGCCTCACCTTTTGTTAAATGAAATGTCAAAAATCAATTAAAAAAGTAGCAAAAAGTCACATTTGTGGCGGAACCTCCTTCTACTAAAATGCCTCTCAATCACTCGCAACGTCTTGGATGGATATGAAATTTTAACCACACAAACTAGATTAGTAAGTGCAACTTTTCCAACAAAAATTATTGAAAAAGGATCATATACAAAGAAGTTATGAGCCTCCAAAGTTCACTAAAATGCAAAAATTTCTGGATTTTGAACTTTGAATTGCTCCCAAACATTCAAAAGAACTTGGGTTGGCATGAAACTTTTACCACAATAACTAGATCTTCATGGGAACAAAAACCAACAAAGTTTATTGAAAACAAACATTTGATGAAAAAGATACAATCCCCTCAAGTTGAAGCCATCACAATGCAATGTGCTGAACCTAAATTGAACCTAAGAACTTCGAATGACTTTCACAAACTCAATATGTTTTGGATTGATCTGAAAATTTCACCATAAAAACTAGACTAGTATACACAACTTTTCCAACAAGTTTCATTGAAATCAAACATTGGATGCAAAAGTTAGAGCGCTTCAGAGTAGACTTATAGATTGTGTGAGGCTACTTTTGAGCCCCTTGGGCGTTGAGGGGTTAACACATGTGGTTTTCAATGGACGCACTAAGTGACTTCTCAAGGTAATTCAATAAGGTTAACCTTGAAAAGATGGACAAGATCAATCATCAATAGACTTTGCCAAAAATAATCTAATTTATAGACAAATATGTGCATTCATCATCTCTACGATACAAGTAATTTTTAAAAGAGGATTGCTACTATGTAGGTAGCAATCAAAGTTTACAACGGCCTTGTGTTAAATACACACACATATATACTTGGAGCAATGCAAGGCTCATAGTACTTGTGTTGTATAGGATGTTTGCCTAACCATTTTTGTCCCATTGTGCATTAGGTGGTGCAACATTCAAGCTTCGAGCATAATATCCATCAATTGAAACTATAAGCTTATGTGGTATGCACTTTATTCTAAATGTTAATGCTTKCCATTTGACAAGGTTTTAAGTGATGATTTGGTTCAATAAATTTTAAATGAAAGAGGACGRATAGAGGATGAAA
Organism: Pleurozium schreberi; assembly: GCA_006891605.1. Classification (NCBI taxonomy): domain Eukaryota; kingdom Viridiplantae; phylum Streptophyta; class Bryopsida; order Hypnales; family Hylocomiaceae; genus Pleurozium; species Pleurozium schreberi. The sequence goes on along the minus strand of VACF01001369.1, from coordinate 12,980 downwards.
GAGGATGTATTTGTATAGTACATCAAAAAATACCATGATTCTTGGTAGGCAAGATCAAGAGATGCCTAACATCATGCCACTAGACATGGGTACAATTCCCTATTGGTTGATTATGTACGCACTTTTTTTGGAGGTGATTTGCATTTGATTTCAAATAAATGGAAGGATATGGTAATAATACTCACTTCTCTTCAATATTTTTATTCTATTCTATTACAAGCTCCTATTTATGCTTTCTTGGCAAATTGAAAAAAATTTGTTTTGATTCATTTTCATATCATAATTAGAATAGAAAATTTAAGTAAAAATTTTTTAGTTCTTCTTTAAGGTATTGATGCATACTTGCATCTAGATAAACTTTGAAATGTGCAAGAATCTTATGTCATAGGCAATGCATATAATTAGTATGAGACAATGACTTATATTTGATCCCTCTTTAGTAGATATTTTTACTTTCACATTTTGAATCTCATGTTACACTTAATTGCATCCCTCATTCACCAAGTGAGGGATGGTCTTTATCCCAAAAATTCTACTTCATACTTGAATCCAAAAATATATTGAAATTTTGATATATATTGATGTTCAAACAAAATTTTAATTTTCCAAAATCTCGGGAATTTGGAAAATTTGTACAATATTGATGCAAAATTTCCATCACCAAAGTCTGTACACATCCAAAAAGAGGGCCTAGAAAACTTCAATCAAGCATTATTCATAGCACCAAAGTCTCTACACATCCAAAAAGAGGGCCCAAAAAACTTCAATCAAGCATCATTCATAGCATAGAGAGCATATTATTAATAGCTTTAGTTAATGTTCACCAATTCTAACATATGGCTACAATATTTTTTTATCACAAGCTCAATGAAGAATTTAAAGTACTAATAATTTTTTTCATTTTAAAAACCATAAGAAATCACCTTGGAATTGTAACTTACTATAGTAGGTTTTTTAAGAACCTAAAAGTCAACAATTTACTTAAATGAGTTTTTTAAGAACCTAAAAGTTAACAATTTACTTAAATGAGTTGATGTGTGAATTAGATATTACAAGTAGAAGGTTATCTTACATATAAATATGAATAGAAAATATAAACTTGAATCTAAGAAAATAAGTAAGTTACAATTCTAAGGTGATTTATCCAGAAACTTAAAGAAGGCAAGCTTTATAAGTCTCTTACAATCACACTAACTAGTGTAAAGTCTTTTCACTATATATAAACCCACAAATTCCACTATGACATTTATAAAAGTAGGAGTTGAAGATTTTTTTGATACTTTTATCTCTAAAGGTGAAGTTTCAAGCATGGTAGTGCATGTATGTCTCAAAGCTACAAAGTAAGTGCATAAAACAAAGATGCATGTAAAAGACTACATGTTCCAGAACATTCAATGGATCGGACCGTCAATGTATAAAATAAACATGCACCATGTCTCAAGTTGAAAATAATTCACGATGACATTGATAGAAATAGAGGAGATGAACAGTTTTAGATACTTCCACCTTTGAAAGCAGAATTTGAAGAGAGGCACCACGTGGAACATAACTATTGATTGAACTACGTCATTATCAAACAAAGGGAATTTGACAGGTRCAATGAACCTGCCTTCAAAGCATCCAAACAAACATTTACATGTAATTTCTATTATTATGCTACTTTTAATTTATGATGAATCTTGGCTAGTAAATGAAAAGACCTTTCACCAAATCTTTAACCTATATTGTCATAGACATTTTAACAAATTTTGAAACTGAACACCAAAAGATTGTAGGCTTCTACAAAATCATGATAGATTGACATTACATAAAACTCTCATTACTAGCAAAAGTAAAATCTCTCTAAAAGAAAAACTTAGAGTAACTTTTTCAGGCCCAAAGCCACGTGTCACATACCAGTAGGTTGGACTACGTCACATATTTAAAAAAGGAAATAAAATTTCAAGTGGCAACGAGAGTTGAACGCGCCAAAGRCGACCGAGGCCTCCGTCGTCTCTCTCGAACTTCACATTCATTTCCTCACACTCTGTTTCTGCTGCTTCGTCATCGTGTTTCTCGCGCTTCTGCCATTGTTCCCTTTCTTCACAGCTCGCAAACACAAGGCTTGCTTAATGGCGGCTTTAGATTTTCCAGGACCAGACATTGCATGAAGAAATTTAGTGATGTGATTGACGAAAAGTTGGAAGGCTCACTTTTCTTACAGAGTCGGAACAAGAACAGTCTATGATCACCCAGATATCTTGTGCATTGGGCTTACTGTTGTCTGTATTTAACCCTTAAAGGACGGACCTATCACCACAGGGAGAGGCCGCGTGCAATATGTACTGCTTGACCGAGGGGGAAAACACTATTCACTCACATTTTTAGCTTTGGAAAAATTGTAAAAACCAATACCTGGTGCTACCCATTCAAAAATTGCCAAAAGAGCAACATGGCACAAAACACTTTCATGTAAAAATCTTTGCTATCTTCATAGTATTAGGCCTACCTAAAAATATGGAAGCAATTAAAGACACAAAATTTGACTTTCCATGATGATTGACATATGTGTGGTCACTTTCACAAAAAGAATGGATGAAAATTGGCCAGTATCCAATCAAGAGATGAGTTTTTTGTCATCCAAAGGATGCAAAATGTTTGCGCCGTCCTTCAAGGGTTAATTTTTAGACAAAGAATGAATTGAATAGAATGAAATAGGAGTGGAATCATATTAATCTAATTTATTTTTACCTTAAATAAGACTATTTGTTTGTGTGTTACATTGAGATCTCATGGACCGTGCATCTCGTGCACGATACCATTGGAAAGCTCTCTACAAGTAGAAGTGCAATTTGAAAGCTATTGAATTTGAAAGTTTTTATGAATTAAAACCCTCTATCCCCATGTAACATAGCATATAACCACCAACTGAACTCTTTCGGCTAGATTCTTGGAAAGTGGTATCATCCTTTTTGAGATACTAGAAGTTGAGCTTAAAGCATCCTCACTCCAATTGATATATTGGCATTCCAAATTTATTTATAACTTTTCATTGGTACTTCATACATAATGAGAGCTTGAAATAACTATCATTTGAGGCACATCCACAAGTATTTTGAATAAACATAAGAAAATTAAAATTTTGACACAACAAACATCAATCTAAACCCTATTGAAAGCTAGATGAAAAATAAAAAATTGTAAAGGCCTTTTTAAATCATGTCCAAGAAAGAAAATAATAGCAAATGGCTCTTCAAATAATAAAATTTAATAAGCCATTTCTTTGAATTTTCTTTCTTAAGCATGATTTGAAGAGGCTTTCTCTCTCTATTTTTTTTTGTCTTTTAGATAGTTTTCAATGGATTCTATTTCAATTGTTCAATTTCCAAATAAGTTCTTTACTGTGCCTATTTATACAAACTTTTTATGCACTCCCAATGATAATGATTACAAGCTCTAACTTTACAAAAAATAAAAGATATAAATAAACTTGGAGGAACAATGTATTGGTTAGATTGAAGATTCTCTAAAAAAATTTAAAGTGTGTCAAGCTCTATCTTGTAGAAGTAGCTTGTAATCTAWTCTTGTTTCATCATATATGGGTCCTCATTTCAAATGGGACCTATGTAGCATTGCAACAATGATATATAAATGCTTTAAGGTCCATTTTGTGGATGATGATCAAAGTACTTTTGAAAATATTTGGTCCAAGTACTTTCTCATTTATCCAAAATCATATCAAAATCTTCAAAAGATAACCTTCATTTACAATCAATTTGATGGAAATGAGGTGAGTAWTGATAATCATATTCACACAAAGATTTGCAAAACAAAAGCAAACATTTGCAAAATTTCATAGGAAAATTAAGGCTCCAAACCAATAGATTTATAATTCTAGAATTGTAACTTCCATTTGATGTCACTATTTGGGGAAAGTGCTGATGTTCTCATTACTAAATCTTATGCATTTTTTTACAAATCAATAGTAACTAGAATTTTGACCAATAAAAAAAATTCAAATGCTAAAGATAGAAATTGTATTTTTGGTAAATTTTTTAAGTTATATCTTTAAAATTCATTTGGAGAGGATCTAAAAATACTTTTATAATTTTGACTGCTTGGATATTTTCTACTTTATTTGCTTTAAATTATCTTCTTTGATGCAAATTTCAAAGAAGTTGTAGTATAACACATTTGTGTTGTGCCCAAACCCCTTGGGCTTTTAGGGGTTAATTTTGTGAAAATCTTTTTCAAGTGTTCATTGGATTGATTTGGGATTGGAGCATATCACTCAAATAGGGAATTCACACTTACACGCACAAATCCAAATTTATAGCTAATTCATCTTGCTTCAAAAATTGAATGTAACTACTTACATTTTGCATCATAGATATTTATTCAATGTGAAAAATTATTCATCARTAGTTTTTGCATTTTTTTGGTAGGTGCTACATGTCTTTTTAAATGATTTAATACTAATAGTAAACTACTATATATCCTATGATCAAATTTAGGACTTTGCTACACAAAAAAATTTACACATTATCTCTCAATAAGGTCCGACCAACATATGATAACACGTGAATTATATATTGTCTAATTTTGAATTACTATGTACTAAATTTGATCATAGTAAATTACAGTTACAACACTTTTATTGTAACAATTTAGTGGAAATTTTTACTTCTCTACTCAAGCTTTGACAACTTGTAAGTCATGCTTAAAAGTTAATGCAATCATAGGCTATCTTGGGCCCTTTAACAAGAAGTCAAGGTAATACAAAATGATTAGGCTAAGATAAACTAATTAACTAGTTTTACCTTATTCATTGTTTTGTAGATCAATGGTTTTTAACCCTTAAAAGTTTTAGGAATCCTATTTGAATGCAGCAAGACATTTTTTAGTATTTGACATAATAWGATCATAAATAAAGTATACACTAGTGACAACAATTTGTCTATATGCCAAGTCAAATCCAATGACATATGACACGCCCAATTTGGATCATAATTGCACCTTGCACATGCTTGAGAGACTTCAAAGTAGTCACGCACTCTAGATTTATGGTGTCATGTTTGAGCATGATAAGRTTTAGATCAAAATATAAGTTTTTCAACACTAGGAAAATTCTAAACACTTTGTGCTATTTCAATTATAATTTTTGTTTGACTGTAGCAATCTTAGTTTTGAATATAAATGTTGAAAGAGAGCTCAAAATTTGAAAATAAAAATAAATAAATAAATTTAAAAAAAAATTCCACCACAAAATTCTACCCAAAGTCGGGGGTTAGGGGTTAAAGCATCATCTAAGGAAGAAATAAAATTGAAAGGAACCTAACCAAACAATGTACCTTCACCAAGTCTCCTCTTCYACAATATCATGATTTCCACCAATTCCACATTGTGGCCACCCTTCTACTACTCCCTGTCATAGTGTAGGTACTATGTTGATTCAATATAATTTTCATCTAAATTAGAGATCAACATATTTTAGGGCATCAATACTGAGGTTTAGGAATTATTAGAAGAAATTCTTCCCCTTGATGTCTYAAATTTTCTTAGAAGTAGATTCTAAGAAAAACTGAATTGAATGATGACAAGATTGATATGAGTAGTAGTGTTCATTTGAATTCAAAAACATAGAAGTGTCTTTATATGCAAATGACAATGAATAATAAACAAGAATTTTATTGATGCCAAACTGGATTAATTTTTGTAACTTATTGAACAATATTATTTTAAAAATTAATTTCATGAAAGTTTTATTGTCAAGTTATTTTTTTGAATTGTACCCTTCCTAAAGTAAATCTATCCAAATGAGACAATTTTTGTTTTTTGACATCTGAAATCTTCACTTGAATTAAAACCTTTGTGATTTTTCAAAGTTGAAAACATAGAATTTCATATATACAACATTGGTCAAACTTACCTTCATCTTTTAACTCCTAAAGAACTAAGAGTGGTCTGAAACTTCTACTTTTGAAGATGTATTATAAAATACGACTTGCAAGAATAACTTAATGATGAATCTCAAGCAATAGTTGTAAATGGGTGATTGCAAGAAACACTTGTACTATTTTGCGTCACACTTGCAATAAAATTGGCAGTTTTGAGTGATCTTTTATGAAAGAATGAAAGAAAAAGCCACGGTCCTTCCTTTAAAGTTCTCAAACCTTATTGGCAGTAGGGTTGCTTGTGTACCGTACTACATATCGACCACCCTTTCCTCCAGCAAAAAGGTCCCCAACAGAGCAGCTGAGCCACCCATAAAGCTTCTAATTTTCAAACTGCACTCGTAGCTTTCGGGCACGTGTCCGAGATCTTTTCGACGAAGGACCACCGGGACAAACGAAACTTCGACGTTCGTTCGGACGAACGAAAAAGTACGGACGTTACGTCCGGTTCCGGAGGAGAACCGGCGGCCGCCTTCCTCTCTCTCGTATTAGGTCCAAGGAGCGCCACGAGGTGGCTCATTTGTAAGGCTGCGACTCCGCCGCAGCTCTCTTGCACACACACTCCTTTCCCTCTCTCTTTGCATCTCTGCGTTTCAGAATTTTAAGCTGCTGAACTGGGGTTAGGTCAGCCTCTTCCGTCCACTTTTGAATTCTTCGTAAATTCATAGAGATTTTGGTATGCTTTTCGGTGTTTTSCGAGTCTTGTGCGCTTTGTGGTATGTTCACTAGGGTTTTTAATTCCACGGCGGAAAACCCTAAGCGATTCCATGAAAATTTAACTTGCATGAGCAAACCGTCATCTAGAGTTTTAGTTCGTGCTGTGGTTGTGGATCTGTTGTGGTAAGGTGTGGTGGACGGGTTCTTTTATTGAGATTCGTTGTGATGGCGATTGAGCTTGTTTTTGCTCAGTTCTTTCTGAGAGGTTTGTTGAGTCTTTAGGGTTGGAGGCTGCTGTGGTTCTTCAGGTTTTGATAAGATGTTTTTTTTATTGTATGCAGATTTTAGATTTCGTGTGTGCGTTTAGGCGCAAGTTACGATGGTRTCTGATGCAAGCAAGAAGAAGGCCGCTGCCAAGAAGCTGGCCGCCGCGGAGAAGCGCGGATCCAAGGCAGCTGCAGTGGTTGCACAAACAAAGCTGAATGATGTTACCAACGGAACCGCTGCTGACAGTTTGGCGGACGAATTAGCTGCCGCCAATATCACAGATCGGACTTGTACGGGTGTTTTAGCATCACATGCACAGTCAAGAGATATTCACGTAAGTTTTTGGGCTGATGTTAAAAGACACGTGTAACATGTTGGACAAAAAATTTGCTTTGTTGCTCGAATCGTGGTAATCGCCTGGTTTAGGAGCCGTGTCGAGCTCTTTTGTGCTAGCCAAGTCTTATGCCTGTTGGTACGATGATAACTGTTGTGGAGGGGCTTAAYAGTGTTCATCWTTAAATTTGGCCGCTTTTCGTGGCGGGTATGTYCTAAAAGAGTTTGGACGTCAAGTTTCGGTTAAACGAATGTTTCTGGTTTGTGCAGATTGAATCTCTATCTGTGACATTTCATGGCCACGAGCTGGTTGCAGACTCCACACTCGAACTGAATTATGGAAGGTACGGGATGATTATGATTTTTCTAGTTTCCGCGTTTTGATGATTGACTWTAYTTATTTCACAATTAACTTCATTTGACTGCATCTTCGTCTCGRGTTGATAGAACRRTTTACTCATGCCTTTCCACACGGATGTTTTCTGTACCGTGAGTCTATCTCAGSATTGGTGCAATATATGATTTTGCGTTTGATATGAGCCAAGCCGCTTATGAAAGCATGGTTGACTCTATTTAAGCTTTGTGACAATCGAGGTAGGAAGAATAGAGATCTATGGAATTGGTGAAGTGAGTGAAGTAATTGGGAACTGGCAACTTATCCTCATTCTTTTCTTTGGCAGGCGATATGGTCTGCTTGGTCTGAACGGTTGTGGAAAGTCGACGTTGCTTACTTCGATTGGACTTCGAGAAGTACCAATTCCAGAGCATATGGATATTTACCACTTGACTAGGGAGATTGATGCCACCGACATGACATCTCTTGAGGCAGTCATGAATGTGGATGAGGAGAGGTTGGTTTTGGAAAAAGAGGCGGAAAAGCTTGCCCAGCAAGTGAGTGTTAAATCAGCTGCCTACTTTTCTGTTTTCTCGTTTTGCTCTGAAGGTTCTAGGCTTATATGTTTGGTGATAAGATTGGCGATTTTTGACTTGATTTTATCTCTACAGGATGACGGTGGTGGTGAGCCTTTGGAGCGCATTTATGAGAGGTTGGAGGCGATGGATTCAGCAACTGCAGAGATGCGAGCAGCTCAAATCTTGCATGGTTTAGGTTTTACGAAGAAAATGCAAAATAAGAAGACTCGTGACTTCTCAGGAGGGTGGAGAATGAGGATAGCCTTGGCACGTGCATTGTTTATGAATCCAACTATTCTCTTACTGGATGAACCTACGAATCATCTCGGTGCGTTGTTCTAGTCGAAGTTGACATCGGTTATCGTTGGGTGACTATCTGTACATATAGTGGTAATTGAACTTTTCAGCTCATAAGTTTTCATATGCTGAGTATCCATACTTTGATTTTTGCAGATTTGGAGGCCTGTGTGTGGCTGGAAGAGMCCCTGAAGAAATTTGAGCGGATCTTGGTGGTTGTATCTCACTCTCAAGATTTTCTGAATGGTGTGTGCACGAACATCATTCACATGCAGAACAAGCAACTCAAGTTTTACACAGGAAATTACGATCAGTTTTGCCAAACSCGAGCAGATCTGGARGAGAATCAAATGAAGCAATACCGGTGGGAGCAGGAGCAGATTTCAGCAATGAAAGAATACATCGCTAGATTCGGTCACGGATCTGCGAAGCTTGCCCGACAAGCCCAAAGCAAAGAGAAAACCCTTGCTAAGATGGAAAGGGGCGGACTTGCTGAGAAGGTTGTGAGGGACAAGACMTTGACTTTCAGATTCACGGATGTTGGAAAACTGCCACCACCTGTGCTCCAGTTTGTTGACATGAAGTTCGGCTACACACCTGAGCAGCTGATCTATGAGAAGGTTGATTTCGGCGTTGACCTCGATTCTCGGATTGCTTTGGTGGGCCCCAATGGAGCTGGGAAGAGTACTCTTCTTAAGTTGATGACCGGTGARTTAGAGCCTCTGGATGGCATGGTTCGTCGACACAATCATCTTCGCATCGCTCAATATCACCAGCATCTCGCTGAAACTCTAACCCTGGATGTGTCAGCGCTTCAGTATATGATGACTGAGTACCCTGGTTTGGAGGAGGAGAAAATGAGATCCGCCATTGGGCGTTTCGGACTCACGGGGAAGGCACAGGTCATGCCGATGGGCAATCTTTCTGATGGGCAGAAAAGTCGCGTTATTTTTGCTTGGTTGGCTTGGAGGCTTCCCCATTTGCTTCTCTTGGATGAGCCAACMAATCATTTGGATATTGAAACCATYGATTCGCTTGCCGAGGCTCTGAATGAGTGGGACGGTGGGCTTGTTCTTGTGAGTCACGACTTTAGACTCATCAACCAGGTCGCTAAAGAGATTTGGGTGTGTGAGAAGAAGAGCATCACCAGATGGAACGGTGATATCATGGACTTCAAGAAACATCTGAAGAAGGCCGCAGGGTTGTAAGTTGCTTCCAAAGTTGAGCTGTGCACAGGGCGCCTTTTGTGTCCTCATAATTTAGATAGCTCCTGCTATTACTAATGATGAAGCCATTTAGAGATATTGGGGGTGGATGCTAGCCTTTAAGTACGATCGTATCCTCACCCATGGGTAGGAAGAAAACATTTTTTCTCCGTCAGCAGCTTCAAACTTCAGCAACAATCGCTCTGTGTAACTCCTGGGTGTACACCATCGACGTGTATTATTCACGCGAGTGACACTGTCGAAGCTAAGAACGGAGTATCAGTTTTTATTGACCGACTGACCTGCAGTACATGCCGGTTATTGGTGAGTGAAATTCTAGACATTTCTTTCAAGTGACTTGCAAGATTGGACAGCCACGATGCGAAATTATTGGGGAGCATGTTGATGCCGACAGCTTAGTTTATTCATGGCTACATAGTTTCTAAAGACAATGACTGACGGGCTCCGTTCTGCCCAGAGACGTCTCTTTTAGAAGTTATTCTGCCTGCAGAGATATTAATCGCGAAGAGTCCTGGATGCATTCCCAGAATAAGGCTCTCATTTTTGTAATTTTGTTTTAGTACTATGGTCTCAATTTATAATATTGACTGAAACGTGTTTTCTAATTGTTTTCTAGCCTTACTTGTAAAATTTGCCTTCCACTTTTGTTCTATCTTTTGTTTTTTCAAATATATTGCATAACCACATTTGCTTGCTGGTACCTGTACTATCGGTGAACAAATTTGAGATGTTCGGATTGAAGCACTTCCCGAGGAAAAATTTGGGACTCAGTAGCACAACAATGAGATTTGCATCCAGCGTTCTGCGATACTGGTAGAACGATATTTCCTTGACCAAAAGGATTGATGACATTTTTGGGAGACCGTCAGACCTCGGTCATGGTTATAAGCTCCGTGACCAAGGTAAACCAGCGCAGCGTTTATTTATTTTGATAACAAACGACTTTGAAGGGTTGTGGTGAGGATTGACATGACACACATCCATGACCACCAGAGGAACATGAACACGTCCACCATGTGAGCAATGTTAGCACAGGGAATTGAATTGGCATCACTTAGTGGTTCCTACCACTTGCACCATCACCCGGGGTAGTTTAGGGTCATTTCTGACCAAGTAAACCAGCCTTTGACTCTGATGGCAAGCACCAACGGAATGACCCCTTAGAGTCGCACATCAATCTATGATAGATCTTTTTGTTAAATGAGATTAGGACTACATTAGGTTGGGTAAGGAGGGCACCTCGAAATGTGCCATTGACATCTCAATTTTGGCCCCCATGGAGTTACCACTTGTTTATTGTTGATTCAATTACAATAGAATGCAATGCTAATTTAATGTACTTCTTGGCATTGTATCATGACTTGTGTTATGCCCATTGAAACAACAATAAATCAATACTAAATGATGCGATCTTGTCTTAGCACTTATCAAACAAGTGGCATTGTGGCAACATCTCAAGCCTTTGAATGCACTATGCATTCAATGTGACTACATCAATTGAATCTAAATACAACCATTGCCACAAGGATGCTACTCCCTCCATAAGTAATCTCTAATAATTCCATCATCATGGCAATTTACACCCACACCGACCACCAATTTTTCATCAAGTGGACAATTTGTAGCCGCCTTGTAAACAATGACATTCATTACCAACCAAAGTCATGTTCCCTCATGTAATTAGCATCAAGCATTTGTAGCACTACCTGAATTTCCCATTTGAAAATCCTCCACTACTATTTTCAATTGACCTCAAATACAACAATCCCCACTACATTGACATAAACACTTACACGTTAAAATTGAAAACCCTCACCAATATATTAACCCTTAAAAGACGGACCTATCACTCCCAGGAAAGGCGGGGTGCAAAATGTAGTGCTTGACCAAGAAGAAAAACATTGTTCACGCACATGTTTAGTTTTGGAAAAATTGTCCAAACCAGTACTTGATGCTACCCATTCAAAAATTGAAAGAAAAGCAGTGTGGCACATAACACTTTCATGTGAAAATCTTTACTATCTTTATAGAATTAGGCCTACCTAAAAATATGGAAGCAATTAAAAACACTAAATTTGACTTCTCATGATGATTGAAATATGTGTGGTCACTTTCACAAAAAAAACAGATGAAAATTAGTGAGTGTCCACTCACCACATGAGATTTTGGTCATCCAAAGGACGCAAAACGTCCCCCTCGTCCTTTAAGGGTTAAGATGAATCCCAACCAAAAAATCAATGTGACAATTGCAATTGCAATACATAGTAGCACATAGAAATTGCCTTTCATATTATGTAGTAAAACTAGTCTTAGTACATGCTAAGTGTGTATATAGAGAAGATAATATTTCATTTAGAGAGGCTAAGTTCCTTTGGATTACTTCTCTTATTCTGATTTTGGAGTATTACTATTGGACCACCTCACTTGAAATTGGCATGGGCCCACTTACTATTTGTGTAACTTGACAGTTATGTAGTAAGAGAAGATGCACTAAGATAAGTTCTATTAAGCTTCAATTGCATTCAAATTTAGAAGTTCAATCATGTTGTATTTACTTATTAATTACTCACCATTTACATCTTAGCTCTTGTCAATTGCTGTAATTAACTGCTTCCGTGGATGATTGAGTTGTGGAACTTAAGACTGCAAAGACCACAAACAACCAAATGGAAGATTTCTCAGGAGAGTGTTCTTGTTAAGACTACTCGGGGTGTTTCAGAAGTTGGGGCATCCACAACCATAGCAACCTCCGTTGTTTGCCTCCTACAAGAGGATCACTCTCTTACTCTCTCCCGCCCAAACCCCCAAAGATGAAAAAGTGGACAACAAATCTGATGCCTATCATGTCCATGCATCATTTTTACAAGCACACATCCAAAATGTTAGATTGGATAAACTTGGCAAACATTTTAGCAAATAAGTGCTCCAATTATTGGATTTAGGAGGTGGTTTGGCTAGGCATCCATCTTCCTTCCTCTAAAAAGCGCCATCTATTGCCTACCCCACAAATGGAAAGGAAAATAACTAATCTATGTATACACTTGTTTAAAAAATTCCATAACTTCAATAAGAGATTCATCTTCTTTTACAAATTTTGTGTTGTAGACCACCATGAATAAAATCCTACCTTTACAAAGCATGTGCCTTATTAAACTATAGGAAGGACCCTTGATTGCAATAGAGGGTGCTCCCCCNGTCAATGCCAAAGCAACAATTATTGGAGGCTTGTTAATTATTCTACCAAAGATGATAGGCCCCCCCATGAAAGACTACTTCAATAGCCATGATCCTCTATAGCATTAGACTTGTCTTGTACCAAAGAATCTAACGACTTCAGCAATGAAGAACTTGACTA
>VACF01001367.1:0-199250 GCA_006891605.1 Pleurozium schreberi | reverse complement strand
AATCTATGCCTTGACGTGCTTTGAAAATCATGAATAAAATAACAATGCATCCATCCTTCCTTCAGACTATTAATTTCCGTTTCTAGTTTAGCCATCTCTAAGGAAGGTAGAATAAAACAAGCATTTGAAATTTCCACTGCGAATGGCTGGCCAGACCCTAGCATACAAACCTGCAACGCAACCATTGGAAACTAAGGTCAAGATTTTGTCTATTAAAAAAAACACAAAAAAATCAACTATTGTTAACAAGGTATGCATAGTGGAAAGAATCTATAGCCGTAGGATGATATTTCAGGGTTGAAATCACACTAAAAATTCAATGGCAAAGTTGCTTTGTCAAGATTCCTCTTCATATGAAAGATTCCATGAAACCCAATAATTAAAAGATGGCGCGGGATTTTATTTGCTTTTGACAATTGTGTAAAGTCCGGCGATAGGCTTACAAAATCTTTGAAGGATTTCAGGAGAGGTTTTGGAAAAAGTTTCAAAATTTTCTGATACTCAAAAGATGCCTTTTTAGATGGTCAACCGCCTTAACTTCCAATGGAAAATTATTTTTTAGAAATTATCCAAGTTTCGGTAAAATCTCACTAAAAACTAGGATAGCATTTTTTATGCTAATAAAATGCTTCAATAAATTTAAAGACATTGTGATAGCCAAAAGTGCCCAAATTGACAATACTCCTCCAAGAACCAATAAAATTAAGGTTATTGTGGAGTTTGACCGGCGTTTTGGGAGTATAAAAAATTAGAATGAGGTCAAAGTTAGGTCTTTTCTTACTCCTTCATAGTTCATACCTCCTAAAATGCCTAGACTAGTCACTTTTCTTAGAAAAGTCAAATTTCAAAAATTGGATTTTTAATCTTTTTTAGTRTTAAGTTRGGTSTAGGCTTCGATGAGTTTTTAGAGTAAAATGTAGGGGTGACGGGTTTTGCCAAACTAAATTTTTTTTTWAAATTCAATGGGACAATTTGTTTGTGATTTGGAATTAATCTTCAAAAGTTAAAGTTTTGGTTCAACTTAGAAAGTCAAAATGGTAATGCAAATTCTAAATGATAAGATTAATACTTAGAAATGAGAGAAGATGGGTGATCTTGGAAATGTATATAARGGTGCTCACTTCTTTTTTATTTCAATCCTTCTAGCTATTTTGTTGGCTTTGTAAACACRTTGGTTCATTAAACATTGACTCTTGGTCATTTTTGAGTCAAAGTTGTAAACATGGTGAATTKTAAGCATTTCAAGCTCTTTTTGTTGCTATTTTGTRAGCCTTGAAGGACATTGGGGTCCCTTTAAGTCTTATTTGTTGTCTTTATGCTCGTTTTTGAAGTTTTGGGCAAAGGTTTGGTCGAATTTTGGTTGTATTAGCTCTTCTAATAGTATATTTGTTATTCTTTGAAGTCCTTGTTTGSGACTTGAGTATTTTGCACTAATTCTAAAGGATTTTTTCTTTATGACCAATGATGTCACTTAGGAAAAATCTTTAGCTTATTATGGTTATGATTTTTTTGTACTAACTTCTTGTACTAACACAACTCAGGGATAGTTGTTATATTAAAACTAACTTGGTAGATACCGTTGTACAGTAACACTTTTGATTCCATCTTTGTTTTGATTTTTCTTTGTCAAACCTTTGTATTATTCCCYGTGCTTATCATTCCATGGTGAAGCTCTGACTTTGATCTTTAGGATTTGATAGGAATTTAGTGGGTTTTTGGAAACACAACAAAGCTATAGTCTTTTGTACTTAGAATTTTAGAGACATTACAAAACAAGATGGAACTTTGATCTCAAATTTTAGAAGTTAAAATACAACCAAAAATTCATAAAAATACCACAATTATTAGTAGAAAAATTTGAAATTGAACAAAACCAGATCCAATAACAAAGGATTAACTTCAAATTGCAATGGATTAGCAAAATTGACAAGGAAAGAGTAGGTTACTATGAAACAATTCATCACGTAGTCCTAATTTTAATTATTGGATGCAATTACTTGAAATATGGATGAAAAATTGATATTTTCATCTATAGAAGCCAAACAAAAAAATCTTAGACTCTCAATAGGATTTAGAACTCTTGGTTTTTTAAGCATTATAATTTGATCACTTGGATTAGAACTTTCGAGTTAATTAGTGGATGAAGTCGCTAATCGCTAATCTTTAACCAAAATTTCATCCATTAATAACTTTTCCGTTAAGAAGTTAGAATTAAGTATTTTACCTTGTTGGAAAGGCAATTTCTTGTTTTTTCCATAAAAACTTAAAAAACCCTCAAAATACTAATTTAGATCAAAAACCATCATTAGATTAGAATAAAAAACCCGTTAATTACAAATCTTTTGAAAATACCTAAAGAATATTCATTCTAGGTGTTTTTCAAAGAATCTAATTGGGAATCTAAAACCATTTTGTAATCTGAAATATCTTTCAATTCAAAGTGAAATTACGGTGGATAAAGTTTGGAACCCATTCGAATGAATTTTCCAAAAATAGATAATAATTTAAGATTAGAAAAAATCATGGTTGTCATACCGAACGGATGTCTGGTTTGCCCGTCCGATAGAGGTCTCGCCTGTCCGATGTGGTCAACAGTAAGTTGACTTTTTTTAATTGAAAAAATAGGTGATATGGCTATGATTTTGATGCCGCAGTTGGGGTGCGGATGCGTCCGCGTTAGGGCAGGGACGTGATCAAGCTTGGGCGGGAACCTTACCCCGACAGATTCGTCCGCGCCCCGACCATCCACGTCCGGATTGTCTAGACCGTCCATCCATCCGGTCCGTCCGATCACTCCGACCTGTCCATTATGACAACCCTGGAAAAAATGCTTAATTAGAATAAAATTTGTACTAAAATTGACCTAGTTTGCTATTTTAAATCAACGGATGAAGTTTTTGAGGCTTAATTGAGGCATATTTTTCATCCTTTAATAACTTTTGAAGGAAATTTCCAAATTTGACTTTTATTATTATTCTGAAAACCTAACAATAAATTCTAAAGAAAAGATTAGAGAGATTTGATCAAAACTCCTATAACTCCTAAAATTAAAATTGTTAACACAAACAACACAAACACATTAACTTTTWWCAATATTTAGTGATTTTTAAAGAACAATTTACATCATTTAAGTGTCTATTGCTTTAAATGCGCATATTTGATCACCCTCATAATTTTTGCTTGAATTTTTCATTAAAACYYGTGTGTAAGGTTTTAGCTCAAGGRTGGAATTAGAATCACCCATAGRAAGCTCYATGTGATTTTACATGGGCTAATTTCATCTACCCGAGTCCCAAGGGGTCTTAAGTGATTTTTATACTATGGGTGTTTAACGTCACTYCAATTACGCCTTTCAAGCAATGGAACTTTGTTAATTTATTTTCTARRKATATGTTTTRATTGTTTTCTAATCATAATAATTAATTATCCTAACAATTATTGATTTGATTTGATTTTAGATGGGTCAACTGTAATTGACTTCCTCGTAACTCCAACTTGCTTTAATTATGRATCTTAAATTTGATTATTTCAATAACTTGTTATAATCACTTACCTCGAGATTACCTAGTAGTTAAAATGATTATCAAAAAAGGCTCAAAGTTTTTGGTAAAAATTTAATTGATTCACCCCCAAATTGTTTATTTTGTAGTCTTAGGCATAAATTCTCTTTATTTTACCGTATCTAAAAAGTCTTCAAGAGATTTTCAAAATATTCCTACAATATTTTATTTTATTTTATTTTATTTTAACTTTCATCTTTTTTATTTTTACTTCTAATTTAGTGTGATAAATGATTGGTAATTCTTTTAAACTCTCATATTAAAACATTTAAAACTAATAATGGTAAATTTAAAGTCTAATTTGTTGTGAAATTCAATCCTCTCAATAACATCTAAAGTATAATTCCAAATCTAAAATGTAAATTCAAAAATTTTAATTTTAATCTAACACTAGTCGTAAAATGGCGTAGTTTAAAAAATTAATTATTTACCTTAATGAATGCCGCCACCTCATTCATTGCACGCTCCACCTCCATTTGATGGTCGTTCCATGTTGTCTTGATAATTTTGATATTATTCAAAAAGTGGTATAATTTTCTTGTTAATTATTTCTTTCACTCTATTTTATTTTATTTTTCTTTAATAAAGGATTAGAAAAAATAAAATCCTACAAAATCTAACGAGCTTCCAACTTGCCAAATGCTCCAAATTGCTTGAGGATAAACTAAAATTTAAAGACAAATGCATTTGGCATCTATTCACTAATAACTAACTTGGAGAATGTTTATAAATCAACTATTCATCTTTTTGATCTTTTCTTTTTGTCTTTAATCAAAGTCAAACCTTGTTTAACAAATTCAAAATATTYTCTAATGTATGGCTCTCATTCTCTCTTTGAAATTCCTCTCTCTATCTCATTTCACTACTATTTGTACTAATTGTCTTCAACCAATTTATATGCACTTATATATGGTTTTGCTATAATTTCCGTGCTCTACAAATGATTGTTAATGAATTTTTTAAGCCTAGCACATGTTGGGGATTAGAGTTTAAGTCAATTTAGAATGTAGTTTTTTCATCTCACATCATTCTTGTATGCAATTGATCGTAATCTTCACGACTTCACCTCTCACTTACCTTGATTGTTAGAATGAGATTCACTCTCATTGCAAATGGAGGGTTCAACCCTTCTGGCTTTGATTAGAATTGTGTTGACTTTTAAGAAATCTGAATTTTTGAACTCTCAACCTCCCTAATCACTTTGGTTTAGTTTTCTTTTGATTTTGGTCACTCTGGATCCTTGGTCAAATTTGGTTGACCACAAAAATCCGGAGTTTTGAACTTTCAACCTTAATTGTCTTTCAAATGCTTGGACCACCCTGATTGATTTGAAAAATTTGAATTTTTGATCTCTCAATCCCCCTCATCACTCTAAGATGGTTTTCTCTTAATTTTGGTTATTCTGGATCCTTGGTCCAATCTTGTTGACCCCAAAAATCTGTAATATTGAACTCTCAAACTCTCCTTGTCACTCTAGTGCTGAAATCACCTTAATTGTTGCTCACCAATTTCTAGGCTCTTAAACGCTAAATTTTCACGACAATAACAAACTTTTGGAATTTCTCTTGAAATTTTTTACAAAATATTATAATAAAAGTTATTCTTGGAGTGAAGCTTTGTGGTCTGGGAACTTAAAGCCTGGAATTTAGACAAACTTTTGACAGAAATTTGTTAGAACAATAATAAATCAAACTTAGCAAAATCAAAGCTTCGCCGTACGGTGCGTCAACAACACACTAAAGACCACTTTGGATTCAACACTTAATACATGATTTTGAAAAATTTGGAGCCAATCCCAAACTTCTTCAAATAGTTTTGACATCTTTTTTCAACCACATATGACAATTGTCAAGGTCTAAGGGATTGTAATTAACGGTATTGTACTATAAATACATACAATATATAAAATGTGTGTATATTATACGTTTAAGAAGATTCTTGATTTGGAGGAGAAACTTACTGATGACGCTTCCGTTAACTACAAGATGAAGTTTGTTAGTGATGGAATTGTTTTTAAAGTGAAAACCTTAGACAAACTTCATCAGTTCGATGTATTTCTTTGAATTTTAGAATTTGGATTTGGATTTGGATTTGGATTTGGATTTGGAGTTCAATTACAAAGTGTCAAATTGGACGGTTTGAAGCATTTTTGGTGAGAACATAGTCAAGGAACTTTAGGGGTTAAAAGCTATGAGTTGTTGAATGATAAAGAATTTGCTGCCTTTCTAAAGAGAAGGTCGAGACTTTGCTTGTCTATAGTTTTTGGACTGTAGTTTAGAATGCTTTGAAATTTAAGGAAAAATTATTTTGTAACAATAGATTTCTAAAAAATTATAGAATTGAAGGAAAATTGAAAAAAATATAATAAATTTGAGATAACAGACGTCTGTTGCCTTTCAATTGAGAAGGCTGAGACTTAAATTGTCTATTATTTTTGGTCAATAAGTTGAATTGATTTGAAATTTGGAGGGGAGTTAGATTATCTTATTAGCTTTTCAAAATGATATAGCATTTAGCATTTTAGCTTGTAGAACATCTGTGGTACTAGTTTGAAGGCAACTGCTATTTACAAGAGTTTCTTTTGAAATTAGTTGGAGTTTCTTCAAGTTCTTGGGTAAAGGAAGAGTCCAAGACTGAAGACTTTGGAGATTTGAAAATCTTTGGAGGTGTTGTGTGTGTTGTGGCTTGTGGTTCGATATTGTTGTTTTCATTTGTTATTCTCAGTCGGTTTTAGAGGCTAGTTGCAATTTTAATTTCAGCATTGTGAACCTGTTGCGAGTCGTAATTATCTAGTAAGCACTCTCTTTTGTATTTGTAGCGACAAAGTGGGATTAATGGCCCACATGAACGATCATTTATGTTGTTCCCATCGATAAAAAGCGCCTCCTGGCCACCATGGGTTTGAAATTTAGGAGCTTATTATTCGAAAGGTCATTCGTGTTGGCCGTCCCGTTTTATCCTTCTCAGACTTTGTTTCTTTTTACACCCTTACCTTGGCCCTTTACAGCCACCACATGATAGGCCAACGGGAACGTGATTGAAATTTGAAATTTGAAATTTGAAGATAAGAAGATTTAAGATAGAAGACCGAAGATTTTACTGAACTCTCTAGTAAATTCTTCCCAATTGCAGCCAGATACTTCGTGTATTCCCAAAGCGCGCTCTTCTCTACTTGACAACGACATTGCCAGAATTTGGCTAGGATGTCCTTGGAGTTAGTATAATACTCAATCATCTCTGAAAACAAAATATTTGAAGGATTTAAACCATACAACAACACAATGCAATATTCAATGAGATCCTTACGTCCTTCAAAGTAAGCAACAACTTTCACAAAAATGAACCAATTACTTATAATGCGAACTCAAACAAGTATTTTGGTCCAAATGGCCAAAATTCAATATACCGCCAACGAGTTGGCAAATAATAAAGCGTAAAAAAGAATGACCTTGAGTTGGCCAAATAAAAAAATAAAAAAAGGTTTGTTTGCAAAATGAAAAAAAAATGCAAAGTGAGGGGAAGAGGAGGCTTTTTGTACTCGCACAAGGCATCCCTCCCACAATTTACCTAAATCTACCTAAATAGAAGAATTAAATTTAACCCTTAAAAATCTACCTTGCTGTTACAGTATCGTTTCTAATTTTTGAAAAAAAACTTTGATTAACAAATAAATTGGCCATCGTATTCAAACAATCCAAATTAGCTACCAGAACATGTAATTCGTCACTACTGCAGCCAAATCGCACTCAAAAGCCAACGATTACAAATCCAGTTAAAAAATGAAAAATCTAATTTTGGAAATTAATTTTCTTAAATTTTTTTATCAGTTAGGGTTGTTGGAAAGTTCTCAAATAGCAAAAAAAGACCCCAGGTCTACTTAATTTAGACACAGTATGCACCTTATACGTTGATCAACCCGCTCAAATTTTGTAAATCATGTTACAAATAGTTGTTGCTGATTTGGGTATTTTTTGGTGTTTGAATGCTTTGAAACTTCAATGGCTGCTTATTAATGTTAAACCTAACTATCTTAATTTTTAATAGTATTTCACCAGCATTTGGATAATTTCTATAAATTTTTCAATGCTGTCATGCTGATAAACATGGTTGACTTTTCAAGGAGTCGGTTTCCATAATTCAAAAAATTATGAAACTTTTTAGAAGGCTCATAGAACGCTTTAAAAGCCTATATAAAGTATTTTGTCAAACAAGATTTTTGCTACAAAAACAAAAGATGTACTATTCCATGTTGAAAAACATGGTACATTATCACAAGTGATTATCATAAGCGGTGAAAGTGACTTTGACAATGGATATCCATTAAAAACACTTATGAGACTAAAAGTGTGGCAAGTCGATTCAAAATCGACAAATATTGGGTTGAATAATCAAATTGCTAATTATGAAAGGTTTACAAGTCTATTCACTATTCGGGAGGATTCACCAACTAATTCTTTTCTGGCTAGCCTCAGAAATGATGTTTTTTCCAAAGCAAACTTATCTTTTCTTGCTAGAGTTGCTTCTTTTTTAGAAGCCAAAGATAATGAAGTTACAAGGGCTGAAAAGATGCAGAGTTCAAATATAAAGGTCTTTGGAATGGGGTGAGCAAAGGGTGACCTACGGTGGTAAGTTATTTCAATGTTTTTTTTTATTTTATTATGTATATGTATTAAAGATTTTAATGTTATTCAAAGTTTTTTTTTTTAATTCTTAATGTTATTAGATTATATTGATGTAGGTACAAGCATTAAAACACAGATCTTTACAAGATTTATGAAGAATTGACTTTTTTTGTATCCGAGCCTCTTCAACTACAATATCGAGGTGTTTTTCGACACTTGGAGAAAATTGTAGAGGTTGAAGGGTTAGATGCAACCACAGCATCAATCAGAAAATCACCATTTATATAGTTTGCTTTAACCCGTGATTACAATTGTCGCCTCATATCGATTCAAACAACTATGAGTTTGGGATTTATATTATAGTTAAAACAAGGTTAGTGTTTTGATTTATTTAATTTTCAACATTTTGTATATATATTTTTTGAAAAATTTATTGACTACTGTTTTTTATCCTCTCGCCTGGATCGCTTCACGCTCCAAGCAACTTAAAAAAATAGAAGTTGATTTAAAATAGCACAAACGACTACTTAGAAACGAGGGATCCTGTGCAAATCAGGAGCGTCAGATTTCCTAAATCACCACTCTGTAACTCCAGAATTGGCGCTTTAACGTTTAAAAACCAAATCAGCAAGACTTTAAAGATATGTCATCAGTATGCCTATACCGATCAAATGAAATTCTAAAGATGCAGCCGTTGTAGGCTGCGTTTGAAACTCTCGAGTGCGTGACAGAAGGGAGGGAGAAAATCGCCGTTGCTATGATATCCGCCCCCAGCACGCTCTATGCTATACAAATAAAGTGCTTTCTTCTTCTAAGCTCCATGAGCAGAGCCTATGTCAACAATGCCGTCTCAAGCTTTCATGCAACTGCTTCTGAAGTTGCGAGTTGCGCTTAACTCCACGCACTGCGCTCCGCTGCTGCAAGTGAGAGTGCTCAGTCTAGAAGACATGTTCATGTGACGTCCGAGTCGATCTCGCACGGCCTCTCCAGGCGTGGCATACGATATGAGCGACCCTCTTTCTGTGCGCGCAATTGCATTCATTCATTTCTCCAGCACTTGATAACGTTCTGTGCTGCAGATGTTGCCCATGCCTGCAGCATGTATCATCAAGGACAAAATCGACTCTGCGGTGATCTCTCTATTTTAGCACCAATTTGTAAGACAAAGTCATCTCGGCGGGCCGCATGCTGTCGTTGTCGTTGTCGTTGCACGTAGCGGCAATTGAGCTTCCACTGACTGGTCCGGTGAGTACCCGAACGGCCCCTGCGGCCCTACATACAGATTGTACGATTGAGCACGCTCTTATGAATTGTCGATCACCAAGAAGCTATGGGGCCGGCCTCTCCCCATGACTTGTCCTCATTGTTCTCTTCCTATTTGATCCAATCTATTTCATACTTGCATGTTGAACAGTTCGCCATTGCAAAACTTGAATATGTATTTGAACGCAAGTATGTATCTGACGCAAATATGAATTTGACACAAATATGTATTTGACGCAAATGTGAATATCAATGCGCATATGTATTTGATGCAACATTGTATTTCTTGCGCATATGTATTTGATGCAAATGAATTGCAATTGTTTGCATTTAATAACTAAGCAAGTTTTATTTTTAAAAAAAGGATGTAATTGACATCACTTCAAAACATACACAGGTGTTTGTTTTAATTTAGAGATATACACTATTGTGGAGAAATCACTTTGAATACAAGAGCCAAATCTCTTTACATCTATATTTTGTCATTGTAGATGAATTGAAAAGAAGAAATTCTACATTGCTTAGAATTGTCTAGAATTCTACATTGTCTAGAATTGAAAAGAACAACTTATAAATCTCAAAAACTTTGTGAACAGCTTAATTGTTGTGAAATCCAAAATTGCTTTAATTAAATAAATTTCTCAAAATCATTTGGTAGTAGCAATAGAAAATTAAAATCATAAAAACTCAAATCTCACAAAAGCACAAAATTATAAAAATGCAAAGAAGTGTAAAGTCAAGAGAAGCACTTACACTTTCTAAATATGATATAAAATTTTCATCTATTGAATTTATTCTTCTGGGGAGAAACCATTTCCGTACGAAGGAATCTCTGTGAGCCGACTTTGTTGTTGTGCTCTTGACATTTTTGTGACATTAAAATACTCCCTCGATCCTCGCTGGCAATGATGCTTGGTCTCGTGAAATTTTCCATTGAATTCTAACAAATTGTACAATATCATAATCATTGAAATTCTCTTCTGGAAGTTTAGTGGTAGGCTCAAGATGCTTCAAGAGTCCTATCTACTACTAATACAAGTCTTTTGGGCAAGATTTTACCAAAAATTCAAATTGACACTCTTTCTCACTATTTTGCAAATAGACTTAAAGCTGATTTCAAACTCTAATCCTTGTTTTATCATTTTTAAATCACTAGAAATAGTAATCTAAGCAATTTTAGAACACTTCCAAATAATTAGGCTAATCTCCCATGATTGTAGGATTTCTTCCAAATTCTTTGGAAATCTTCTCTTTAATGGGTTTTTTTTTATCAAAATTAATACAAAATGAGCCAAAAGCAAAAAACAAAAATTTGAGGCCTAGATTCTATTTGTGAGACTTACACTGCTCTTATTATTTGAGACCTGAAATTTTGTAATGCTATAAATTTTGCCTATAGAATCATTGSAAGTGAAGATCTTAGTTAAGGTAGGAGAATTTGTTAGTTTTCTAAAAAAACTCTAAATTTTGTAATTTGATGAAAAATTGCAAAAAATTTAGATAATGAGGCAAAGGAATTTCTCATGCCTACTTATTTTCAGAAGAATGTAGTTAAAATACATTTAGATTTGTATTTTCTTTGAAGATTTGAAGACTTTAAGACTATAAGACTATAAGACAAAAAGATTAAAAACCCATGTATGGTAAGTTGTGACTTATTAATCTTAGCCAGTTTTGAAGGCTTTTTGTCTTTCTATTAYTATTCTTAGATGATTTTTGAGTCTTGTTGTTATTATTTTTGCATTATAAACATTATTGCAGATTATGTGAACATCTAATAGTTGTTTTATTTTGTGTTTGTGAACTTTGTGGTGATGAAATAGGATTGATCACTGACATAGTCATTTATTTTGTCATTTATTTTGTCATTTTCATTGGTGAGGCATAATTGTTGATCATTGTGCATTTAAAAATCAGATGTCAATCTTTCAGGACAATTCAACTTGTGGTCTGATCRTATTATTTTATTTGTCCAAAGCTTGTGGTTTTTATCATTAGCCTGACCTGCAGACTCATGTCAAGTCGTAGTAGAATAAGCTAAAAAGAATCAATGTGAAGATTGGAAACTTGAAGATTGGAAGACTTAACCCAATTTTCTTACAAATCAATCTCAATTGCAGTTAGATAATTTGTGTATTTTTAAAGCGTCTTCTTCTTTACACAATAACGGGAATGCACCTGTAGACAATTGTAGAAACTCTATTGATAATATGTTTTAATAGTTTTAATATATTTTAATTCATGAGTCGACTTGATAAGCGGTCATAAATGAATTCACTTAATAAAATTTAATATTTATTTCTGATCCATTTTCATTATCTTTTAAACTGACAATTCACAATTTATGGATATCTAACTACTCATGGATATAACATATTCCACATAATTCCTTTTGTTAAATGAAATGATGTGGGATATATATCACACCATTTCATCCACAAGAATATAGCCTGAACGATTACTACAAAAAGTCATGATGTTGACAAAATATATGAATATAAGCTCTTTATCAATGTTTATATCTTGCAAACATACATATGCATTAGATTGTAAAAATTAATTAAACTGTTCTATAATTATTTGATTTAAATTATGCTAAAATGATGTAAGATGAAATGTTCAAACAACTATAATTAAAATAAACAACCTATAATCCTATATGCCATATGATGTAACAATTTTTTGCTTTGAAGTAGTTTGTAGCAATTTCTCCATCTVAATTCTTTAAAGCCTTGCTCAATTGTATAATGAAAGATCTTTTTGTATTACACCRAAAACAATTTTAAAAACTCTAGTAAATTTARAGATATTATACAACAGATTATTGTATTATCATTTACGAAAATCTCATCTCAATTTTTGCAATGAAAACAAATTTTGTACTCCATGAGCAAAAGAAAAGGTCCTTTTATATTTTCATTTATCAACCTACAGAGAAACCAAAAACAATGATTTATGAATCCACACAAATTTAAAAAATGCATACTTGAAGTTTTTAGAGCCATTTGAAAAGTACTTCAAAAATTACAAATAAGAGTAATCAAAGTAAAAGATTTTTTTAATTTTTTAAATTAAACTAATAAAACAAAAAAATAGCTTAAAGAATTTGAAAAGAAAAGGATAAAAACAACAAGATGTATTAAAAGTAGATCGTGGATGTGCTGTAGAATAATGTCTTATCACTCTACTTGTTTCTTTTACATAACTTACAAGCTCCAATCTTTTGCTTCCACAAGCTTTTAACTTTACCGCCAACTTTTACATCTTAATTTTGGTATTAAATTTCACCCACTTATATCTTACATTTTTTTTATATGTTTGCACATATATCACTTGCGTCTTATATTTTTACGAATCTCACCTAATTTTGCATCTTCATGCACTTTGTATATTATTCACTTCTTACTTGAAAGATCTTTGACTTAGATTCAAATCACTTTTCTCACAAAAGTTTTAATAAAAAAAATTTATTCTCCTAATCCATTTCTAAAATGAGTTGCGATTATTTTTTGCTCTTTCTTATAAGTTATATTCATTATAATTTATAATTAATAATACCAAAAATAATCTTTGCATTGTGTTTGACAAAAGTCCCTTCAAATATGATGAGTAATGTTTTCTTGCTGCCCAAAAAGCTTACACAAAAGAAGAAAAATTTGCCCAATTGGCAACCTGTTACATAGGTAATTTATAGCTGATGCGAAGTTTGAATCTCAGACCTCTTTGTTAATAACCATAGACTCTAATTATTGCACCATGGTTAAAGGCTCATTTTGAAAGGATGCGTGTTATTTGTATTTAACTATTTTTAGTTCTATTTTACAAAATTAAGGGGCTTTGAAGGCCCAAATCTTCTTCAAACTAAGTTTGTTTTTCATGAACCTTGTTGTTGAAAATATTCATATTGAAATCTAGTTTTATACGTTAAATTTCAATTTAATCTAATACATTTTGAAAATGTGACAAACATCTTTCTAGAGGTGGTTTGCCAAAATTTAGAGTATTAAAACTAGATTCCTTTTATGTTTGTATTTTGCAAAGTTGGCAGACTCGGGAGGGCCATATCTCTTTCATAGTAAGTCTATTTTTCATAAAACTTGGAAACAATTCATATTGAAGTCTAGTTTGAGTGGTAAATTATTAATTGCATCTAACATATTTTGAAATCTAGAATGCATTTTCCTAGAGGTGGTTTGGCCAAAACTTACTATTAAATTGTTCAAATTTTTAGTATTTTAAGCTTATAAGTTTGAATAGTTCAAACTTACATTTTTGAATAATTCAATATTTGGGTAGGTGCAAGAAACATTTGTCGTTTTTGGTTGAAAATGGCTTTAGTACTGAAATATTGTGACTTTTGGAATAAATTTTTTTTAAAGAAAATTAAAATATGGATAATTTGTGAAGTATTCAAAAAAGTATTTTTCTGAAAATTCAAATGACTTTCCAAAACAAATCCATTTTTTCTAACTTGAAGATGCTTTTTTTCAACCATTTTTGTCTTTGAAAAAAAAATTGAGTTCTTTGCACCTCCACTAAAATAATGCATTTTAAGCACATGTGGAGGGTGGACAAATTATTGTTTTTAGGAAATCTCTTTGAGGTCCTATGTCATTTTAGTAGAAGTCTTTGTGTTTCAATTTTGAGCTTCAAATTTGGATTTTTGGGTAAACATTGGTACTAAAAAACTCCAAAATGGCCAAGGTAAATACCTAATTGGAGGCAAGTTAAAAATAGTAAAATAATTTCAAAAAGTTTGAAAAAATTATCCAATGTCTACAACTACTTAATGTATCTTCATTCAAAATTTCACTCCAAAAGATTAAATTGTGCAAAAGTTACAAGCAAAAACCACTTGTCCGAGGGCAAAGGGGCAAAAAATAGGCTAGTATTTTAACCTCTAATTTACTATTTTCTCCTTAGAGACAAAATGGTTTTCAAGACTGTCTTTTCAGTAAACTTTTACTAAAAACCTTACTTAAAGGTCATTACTTAAAAGACTATACTTAAAACACCCCTTTCTCTTGGTGCTAAATTGAAGATAGCAGGCAAAGCTCTTTCTAGGTAGTTGAATGCGTAATATTTGATTGAGCCTTTTGCAACATGAACCTTAGTCAAACCAGACAAAATATTGTTATCACTAAAAAGATGTAACACAATTTACTGTACTTTTGAATTGTCCATTCATCCGCAATTTGATTTCTTTGTGAAGTTGTCGATGCTGTACCACGTCTAAATGACGATTAGCCATTAGCCATTCTCAAAAGAGTTTTGTGCTAATGTTCAGTTACATGCTAAATTTGAATTCAGTCCAATTCATAAGTAAATGGAATTCAAAACTTGTTGTTACTTAACCAATGTAGCTTTGATAGGCAGTATTGCATATAGATTAAGTGATGTAAATAAAGCTAATAAAAGATTCAACTCCATTGAATGGGGTCATGCCGTGAACCTACACAACATTACTAATCAATGCTTAAAGGTTTCTTTTTTGCTCCCTTAAGAAACAAGAGCCCTCAACATTGCAACTATCCAACAAACCAATGGCTCTTAGCAGATTAAACTAAATTCACTTTAAAGAAGGATTATCCCAATCTCTATGGAAGAAGGGAAATAATTTAGGCTAGTTGACAAAATTCACTTTAGAGAAAGATTATCCCAATCTCTATGAAAGAAAGGAAATAATTTAGGCTAGTTGACAATGCTACGTACTTATGAATAGAGTGCTAACAAGGGCGACTAATTAACATTCAATGACCAAAGAATTCCACCAAAACCTAAATTTTCTCTAAATTGGCGCTCTAGCTAATTGGTCTTAGCTACTTGGCTAGTCCAAAATCTGATACTTGTATGTGTACTCGGAAATATGTTTATGGTATGCACAAATTGTAGGTGCTCGGACCTACAATCATAGGTTTTGACATGAATTCCATATTTTCAAACTTCTTTCAATTTTTTTTTTTTTTTAAAAAGCATTCAGCCTTCAAGGGGTGCAATTGGACTAACACAACATAGCAACCAAGGCAACCTAGTGGAAAAGCCCAGGAATTACACACCTTAGGTATAAGGTAGAACATCCCATTATGGTCAAATGACCCATGAAGTACACTTAAGAAATGAGCCCGTGATGGTTTTTCTCAATTTACCAGATTTCAGACCACAATCAACGTCTCACCTAGCACTAAAAGAGTGATTAGTGACCTCATTAGTTACACCCAACTATTTTAGTATAAATCATTGTAGGAAGTGATTTTTTAAGGCCTTCTACATTAGAAAATATTGTGACTGCTTTAGAAGAGTAAGATGAGCATTATGAATACAGTTGCATGATGGTTTGGGGGGACTCTAGAGACTCTTTTGGGCTCAACTTTTCAAAAATTCATAGAAAAATTCATACATTGTAGAAAAAATATTTTCTCAACTGATCTTGCTATTTCTCACACTTGTCTTTAAGGTGGGTACACCCAAAAGCGCCACAAATGGGTACTGTGTCTAGTTACTATTATTAGGCTAATCAGAATTTCGTATTGTCTTCTTGGTAAATRAAAGCACTAGCCAATGCACCAAAAAACGCAGCATTTGGATATAGTATACAAAACTTATTAACGGTCAAAGTTTGTTTCTGAAAGTGCCATCTATAGCGTGTGTACATGACTGATTTTGGAAATGTTCACAGATTGTAGATGGCGCTTTAAGGTCAGCTACGCTTTTGGATGCACCCACCTTATGTGTGTGAAAACTTAAGAAAATTTAGCAATGGCATGAGGGCAAACTAGCAATTCTGACCACAATGGGCTGTTTTACCTCAATCTTTCAATCCGTTTGGTTATCAGAAGTCTCAAATGAACAGCTCCGATAAAACCCTAAACTTTGGTGTGAACCCTAAACCATGGTTCAAAACGCCGGAGAATCATATCCAGTGAGTGGCAGACTCCACAGAGTAGACAAATTTTTTTTCTCTTTCTGATGCACAAGTGAGAGACTGAGCTTGGATTCAGTCAAGAGACCATATTTTGGAAGCTGGGATCCAAACAAACTGAAGAAATCTGCATGGGGGACCCTGAGTAAAATAAGCGGACCTACGGCTATGGCTACCGCTTTCCCTTTCCGATGAATTGCTCCAGTCCTGAACTACTACTGATACCCTGAGACTCCTGAAATGATGACCGGCAATGTGCTTTTTCCGGACACGAAAAGAAAGAATAAAAGAATAAAGAAATGGCAGAAATGGCAGAAAATCTCAAGGGTGAGGATTAGGTGGTTCACAACCAACCCTCCTGGTTTGATCGAAGGTACTGGCAGCAGCAGCAGCAGCAGCTTAATCCGAAGAAGCTGGAAACCTCGGGCCTTCTTGCTCCCCCTCCCTCCTCGGCTCTTTCTCTTTTCAATTCCCGTCAGCAATCGAAGCTCGTGGAGTTGGGTTGCTGCTGCTGCTGCTGCTCCAACAATTCCATCACCTGGGAGAGCTTTGTAGGTTTAGGTTTTGGTGGGCGCACGGGGTCTCTTGCATAGATTAGAGATACCTCCCTTTTTTTGGTCGCCGTACATGATGTACTCTTGAGTCTGTAACAATTAAAAGGTCATCTTATTCATCTTCGGCTTTCTTCAACATTCTTCAACATTCTTCAGCAATGAGTTTGTAATTGGCGTTTTTCCCTTCTATGGTTCTGATTTKKYTTTCATCTGCTTCGTCTTGCTGTGATTTTGATTGCTGACAACTCTTTTCCTCAAGAGACGGCTGCTGTCAAAGATGTCTGTATTTCTTGTGTATGTTTTATGCTGCTATCCAAGCTTAGGGTCAACGACTGGAGAATTGTTCAAACAGGACGGTGGAGAGTACTACTCTCGTCTGCTTCATAATTYTCTTTAACCTATTTCTCAGTGGAGTTGCTCACACACTCCACTTGTACTGGGCATGACCTTAACCATATACTTCATCTCTATATTTTAACAAGGGCTCACTGAATTTAKAGTGTTATCAAGAATGTAGTGTTGTCAACAATCTTAAATGTACAATTTCAACTAGTGCATCTGTTTTGGTAGTGCCTCTCCCCTTTCAGTGCATGAGGTGACTGGCCCACGCGCTCATGTTCCGAACCCTAAGGTGGTGGAAATCCTGCACAGGCGTAACAACCCGTGCAGAACCCTAAGTTCATGAACTACCGTATGGCAACAAAATGAACCTTTCGTGAGAATCTTTATGTGCAGGATGCGTAAGTACGGTAAAAGTTGTGCTGCGCATCTAGGGTTTTGAAAATAGGCCGTGGTTTTGACCGGCGTCCAGGACCATGCCAGGATCTCTGAATTTGAATTTCTAACACCATTCCAATGAACCTCCGAGGAAGCTGGTTCAATTCAAAGTCCCCAAACTTTGCAACACACTTGTATATGAAAGATTCTCTTGCTTGGATGCATTGCAGAAGACAATGTGTTAACAATGTGCACCCTTATGTACAAAACACGACTGTTTCCTACACAGTTTCTCACAATTCTTGTCTGAAAGAATGAATCAAAGGACATCTCAGGTGCTCTTCACACAAGTCGTGAGAGAATTGAGTGTAAAGGTACGTAGGAGGTCCATAAAGCGACCATCTAAGCACTGAAACTGGATTTTGGGGGAGTTAAAACTTATTGAAATACTTTTCAGTAAATTTTTGTTGAAAGACAAAGAGAAAATGACATGTGGCTCAAGTTGTTTCATATTTTTTTGGAGCTTTGTGGTATTAGTTATGAAATTTTGAAGTTGAAATGTCATAGGCTCTAAAAGCGACCACCTCCTAGAATGTACACAATTTGTACATTTTTGTACATCGAAGAAAGCAAAATGTACCTTTGGTTCATGTTTGGTTCAAAATGCCCAGTTGGAGTTTGAGCCTCCTACCTTACTTACCCCACATGGTTCTTCGAGCACAAAAGCTTGTTTTTGTGAAATCCCGTCTCTCCCAAAAGCCGTCAGGAATTCCAGGGAAAACCTCTGCAGGTATGTACCCAAATGTTACACTGGACATTCAATGTTGAATTCACAACTTGTGAACATTTTGTTGTTGTGCAATCAGTCGACTTTAGCGAAGGCCAAGTCTGAAGGAACCATTATTTCACTTCACTAAAGAATTTATTATTCACCAGCTGCAACAATTGGATAAGCCATTGTTATTATCCTAGGGTTATTGTGGTTAGTGAAATCAATAAGAACAAAGAATGTGGAGCACACAAAACATTGTAAACCAACCCTGGTGTCCCTTTTGCTCCCYGGAAAGTGGGAGGGCCATAGCATTGGGATTGGAACTTGTAGAGTTATTGTTGTGTGATTGTATGCAAAGCACTATTAGTCCTCTTACATTGTAGCCACTTTTTTTGAAACCAACTCTTACTCGCTAGCTTACAAGAAACCCTTGCTAAGCACTGACACAAACCAACTACTAGTAACATAACATTGTTCACTGCCTTAGCTTCTCCCCCCTAGTTGGAGGTATATTTCTTCTCCTAGATATGTGGGAGGAAGTTTAGTTATAAGGCAAGAGCTGCCATTGGATGCTCAGGTACTTAGTAAGACTTTGGCCAGGTTGGAAGCTGGGTGAGGCCGGGTCAGTAGTTGTACCATCCTAGATTGGCCCCACAACTTCAGTTTGTATGAGTGAGTGCGTTGGTGTCCACCTGGCCACTTGTGGGGAGATCATTGATATTTTTCTTCTYTGGTCATTTCCTTCTTTTAGTTTGTGCCAAAAAATAAAACACTCTCATAGTGCTTCCAAGACCAAATCATGATCGTTGTCATATAAATGCCCACAACTCAAAAACTTTTCATAAACCACTTGCAAAAAATTGCACATTCAACTCCTAGGCAATTTCTCTACTACTATCCACTCAAAAGATGCACTTGCCTTTCCCCACCTTAGAAATCCCCCGCTGCCGGATTAGATTAGAAAAATGATTGACTAACCTTCCCTACTATCAATTGCAACTTTAATTTAATCAAATGGAAACCATTGATTTAAAGTTGATCGCATCCGTTGGTTTGCTTAGGTTAGAACTTAGGATTAGTCCTAGAACCTATACTTTGTGTCTGAGCATGCCAAAGTCTGCTATTGGGAGTGGTAGCATGCATCGACAACAAGAGCTCCTKATTTTGTTGTTGTTGTGCTAGGGGTAAGTTTTGTGAGCACTTTTGTGTTAAATTGTGTCTATTATTCTTATGAGTGTTGTGAGCAGGATTAGAGGTGGATTGTGCAAAACGGATGTGAGTTTTGTGAGCGCTTATGTGTTGGGTTATGTTTGTTAATAATTGCCTATCTGCCATGCATACACAATATAATTGCAAATACAAGATTTTAAATTCCTTCTTCATTTTTTTTGCCAATCAGACTCACTTGCTTGTGGGACCCTAATGTGTGGTTGTGGAAATTGACATCTCGAGGCACAATGAAAGTTGGACYCTCCAGTTCCCCACTCAACATCAACAGTGTGCATTCTCTGGTTATCAACTCCCTAGGAGATCATAACCTACTTGTTGACAACAAGGTTTGAGCCTCTCTCCTGCTCTTTAGTTTTATGATGAAGTAGATAGCCTAACTCGAGGGTTTGGATTTGAGAATTGAAGAACAGCGCGCGCACACACACACACCTGCCTGCTGTGAGATCTGCACACCTTGCTCCGCAAAAACCAGTACTCCTCAATCCACAAAGCACTTGATTTTGTCTTGAGAATAAAAGAACAGCACCTCCTGTTGGGAAATCTGCACAAGTTGCTCTGCAAAATCAATACTCCTCGTAATCTACAAAGCACTTGAGCTTGCCAGAATTGAAGGACAGTAAGTATTCGTGCATTGATCGCCTATGCCGTTCTCTCACATAGTATCAATCTAAGTTAGTAAGCTCTGATTGTATCTTGAAACTCCATAGAGCACGGAATGCAAGAGAAGTCTACCAAACTTTTGGGGGAAATTGTTAATGTAGAATCAGACACCGGAAACGATTCAGCCTACATTCTGTGTCCTTTGGAACATTCATGTTGTGCGAAGTATATTAAAAGCAAAAGGACTATCAGTAGATGGCCAGCTAGGACACCTATAGGACAGCTATAGATATGATGCGGGTGTAAGCTTAATTGTTTCCGTAGCCAGCTGGTGAATTGCCGCTGAAAAGGGCTGGTGTCGGGGCCATACGCCATCATGACAACGCCTAAGTGGCTAAGTGTCATGATTTTAAGGTAATTAAGTTGGTCCAAATGGGAGCAAACCCATTGTGGACAAAATTATAATGGTGGGAAGGTGGGTACTTCCAAAAGCGCCACAATTTGGTACCGTGTCTAAGGTGGGTACACCCAAAAGCGCCACAAATTGGTAGTGTGTCTAGTTACTATTACTAGGCTGACCAAAATTTTATATTGTCTTGTTGGCAAATGAAAGCACAGTCCAATGCACCAAAAAACACAGCATTTGGTTACAATATGCAAAAGTTATTAAGGTTCAAAGTTTGTTACTGAAAGCGCCATCTACAGTCTGTGTACATGACTGATTTTGGAAATGTACACAAATTGTAGATAGCGCTTTCAGGTTAGGTGCGCTTTTGAGTGTACCCACCTTATACATTTCAAAATTTACATTTCAAAACTTGAATGTACATCACCATTACAATTTTGCCCACAATGGGCTTGCTCCAATTTTGATTGTAGAGGAATAGTTTACCTTATAGTTTGTCAACATTAATTCAATTCACTCATTTGGTTTTGGGAAAATCCAATGAGTGAAGGTTCATTTATAAGTGACTTGATTTGACATGTTGGTGCGTGTTAAACTAATTTATCACTCTATTCTTSAATAGATTGAAATATTTTTGTTGTATATCAATTTCTTCAAAAATAAATTTCAAAAGTGTTTTTAAAAAATGAGGAGGAGGGCTAATTTATTTGGATCAAGTGAAGAGATCATATATCTTTATGTAATCTTGGGTGTTCAATAGTGTTTAGAGGACTTTTGCACCTTGGTAGACAATGTTAAGGTAGATCATCCTATCAATACAAACAAAGGGGGTTGTAAATATAGTCCTACTAATATAGTTTGTAAGTGATGACTTTTTAGGAAGATTTTAGTAAAATATTACTAAAAACACATGTATCTAAGCCAGTAAAACTTTACTAAAAATCTCCTAAAAGGTCATTAATTATAGGACTATACTTCTAGAACTACATTTAAACCTTAAGGTCCCAAGACCATTTTTTTGTCAAAAACAACTCAAAATTGTCATTTCTATATTGTTCACCCAACAAAGAAAAAAGAATTTTTTTTTCAAAATCTAACTGCAAGATCTTATACTTCACTTGTCTGAAATCATGTGGTAAAGATCTCATGAAGTTTGACCGTGCGGATTGAAAAAATTTAGCATTCAAAGTTGGAAAAAAAGAAGTATTTTAGACGTTGGCTTACAATTTTAGATGGCTTCAACTGCCATTTGTGGTAAAATTTTGTACTACAAAATTTGAATTTAAAATTTTCTTTAGTGGAAAACTAAGTTGAGAGTCTAGGATTTTTTTTTTAAAAACACACTTGAAATTCATTCTTTAAAAAATTGTTAAGTAGAAGTAGGTTTGATATTGAAAGAAAAACTAAATGGTTGATAACTCTAAGATGGGATTGAAACACAATAATTCCAATGGTGGGATTGTTCTATCAAGGTAACATAACCTCTTCCAACAAATTATTTTGAAAAATTGTGAAAAATGCATATAAAAAAGAAATCTATAAGTTATTTTTTCAAGAAGATGCATTGATTGCTGGAAAAATAAGATTGTTCATAACTTTCAAATAACAAATCCAAATGGAATGAATCAAAGCTTTCCATGTGTACAAAATTAAAATCTAATGAAGACTTTTTTTTTTAAAATTTTTAAAATTTTTTTTGTGTGAGGTAGTTTTTGCCCACCACGCCTAAAAAAAGGACTTTTTGTGCCATAACCTTTGCTCTTAGTTAGCAATTGAAATAAGAATTATATTGCCACAAACCTAATGTCTTTTCCTATATTCACAAAAAAGTTCAAAAAATCGTGATAAATATTGAGACCATAGAAGCCTGCCCAAAATCCATTTTGTCCTCCAAAGAGACAATGGGAATTTAGGGGTTAAAACATCCCTTTTTCTTGTAGTATATGAAATGCCCTCGTTTGCTATCTACGTACTTCAAAGAAGCTACTTAATTATCATCTCAATTATTTTTTGGAGATTGAAAAGTTAGAAAAAAGTTATTCTCAAGTATAATAAATCTTCTATGGTTTTTTTAAGTTTGTCGCTACTAAATTGGTTTATAATGGATAGATCCACGCTAAATCACATGCTAGTATGTCTCCTCCCCTATTGCATTGTCATCATGCTAAATGGTTGTTGAGATTGTGGTAAGGAATAACTAACAAAAATGGTAGGGTCTAATARATGTCATAATTGGGTGAGCAATGACACTCATTTGTTCTATGTTATGTAATTTTACATACTTGAAGTATTGAAAATTCAATAATGGGAGTCCATAGACATGCCCATAATATGACCATATTTTTACAATCACCCACATTGTGATAATTGTTTTAATTCATCTATTGAAGTTTTGTATAAATGTATTATAAACAAAAACTTTAAGGAGTCATTTGGAATTTATTATAAGCAAAAGTTACAAAAACTATCACACAACTATAAACAACTTCAAAAGAACATGTTAGAAGTATGTGCAAAGAAAAAAAAAAACAAGCAACAAGAAAAGGCATAAATTGTAAGTTGTTGCACTATTTGGATGCCATTGGGGGCAACGCCCACAAAGAAGAGGTGACTACGGTTTTAGTACGGCTGTCTAGCTCCCAGCGGTGCTATTTTGTGAGCCTGTGAGCGGTGAGCAGGGATTTTGTGAGCACAGAGCTCTGAAATAAGAAAAAAAAAGTATAGAACTTGAAAATTTTAGATAAAAGAATTAGTATCTATGAAATGAAGGCAAGTCTTTGTTTTTCTTGTTAAATTTCAGGGTTTTTGTTCATGGACCTATTACCGTGGTCCTATAACCGTGGATATGTACTATGTGTGTTACAATTGATTTTTTTCATATTATGCATAGTATTGTAAGTATACATTATTGGGCAAAATGGTAGAACTCAATGAGGTGAACACTGATGTAAATTAAACAATTGAAAAGACCATGAAACAACAATCTTTGCCTATTGACAAATTTATACTTCTACGACTACTTGTATATTTTGAGTCCTAAGTCTTCCACACTCAACTTGTAGCCACTCATAGACTCTAGGATTTCTAGGTATTTAGTATGTCTACGTCTGGAACGTTGATGATACCAGCCCTGATGAGGAAGTGCTTTACTTCATTGAAGCTGAAGCGTGGAGAATGAATGAATTTGTCTTCAATGAGGTCCATTTTGCAGAAGTAACGAAACAAATAATAAAGGTGTTCAACATCTCCTTTGGTCCTTCACCATCGTGAATGAGAAGGTTGTCTAGAAATTGCTTACTAGCAGCCAATGCGATGGCCGAGTTGGTGGCAGTAGGTGTTTTAGAAACTTCTCCAACAATTAGCTCGTGGATAGTGTCTACGGACTCTCTACATGTTCCAGAAGCCACATGATGCATGTGGTTTCCTAAATGAATGCATGCTCGGGACATGACAACAGTAGTGCTAAATACATAATACACTCTAGCATCACAGGAACTAGCGCACTCCGGAGGACATTTGCATATCTTGCAAAGAAGAGTCGATTCCTTAGGCGGAATTGAGCCAACACAAAATAGAATAGGAGTATAACCACACCACTCTGTTTCATTGCGTTTTAACGACCGTTTCAAGTAGTTGCAATCCGAATTGTTGCAAACCAAATGGCCAGCACAMGAGGATTTTCTGAACTTCAAACCATCTTTGTTGTGGATGTTCGAAGTCATGGTTCGACACCATGCATGACCATCGTAACGTTTATCCATGCCTTGGAGGTTTCCAGCAGCAGATGCCATAGAAGACCCAACAAGATAAAGCAACTCAAATACTACGTTTCCATCAAAGTCAGAAGGAAGGTACTGCACCTTCTGATGTGTGATTGAATTATAGTCTAAAGCAGCTACTTCATTCCTAGACCCACGAATAGAAGCTAGCTTGCGAAGACAACTAAGAATACTCCGTGGCACATCATTAGTTGGATAGGTTGGGGGACGCGAGTGAGTAGATAGACTAGGACTGGCAGAAGGGGTGCTGTACTGAGAGGAATTTTGCTTCATATCTTCACTGGGACCTCTATGAATGGGTGCATGTTGCATACTTGTTTGGACAGGGGACTTGCCTTCCGATTCACTAGATAAATCTATGATAGGAGAAATACCTTCTTGCTTCACACGGACAAATGCAATAGGAGTCCTATTCAAGGGGCTCTGCTCACATTGAGGAGAATTCCTAATGCCTATTTGAGCAAGTGGCATGTCTACTGTGGAATAGTCCGACTGTCGAGGAAAGATATCATTGGATGCACCTGTCATGAGAGAGGGCAGACCGTAAGCCCTAAATCGCCCTTGGTGAAGGTGCCAAGCTTGACCGTCTTCGACTTCTAGCTTCTCCACATGGATTGACTCTTTCAGAAGTCCTGAATTGGACAAGACCTCTTCTTCAACATAAATACTAGACTGGCTGAAGCCAAATCTAACATGAAGGAGGTGGGAAGACACTATAGCAAATCCGCCTTCTCCAAGAGGGAGAAGTAGTGGAATTTCATGGCCATCCGCTCGAATGGAAGCCATTGACTCGAAAACCTCACCCAAAAGTGAAATCGGACAAATTTCGCGAAAGCAAAGTAAAAGTAGAAAAAGAAGAAGATTGATGGAGTGTTTAATCTGCATATAGAAGGGCATTAGAATCCCTACATTGAGTTAGTGGAGATGGAAGCATGAATAYGCTTGGTTACAACAATACCAGTAGCAGGCAAAAACGTGGCAATAGAATGGCCACTTGCCATTTTTTGAAGATAGAGTGGTCTTCAATTGATTGATGAAGGTCACCTAACTCATAAAAGATTGTAATTCAAAACCCAACGAATATGAATATAATAACAAGATGGCTAATTAACTTACCGTTCTCCATGGATTACACACGAAATCCGATCCAACCCTTTCAAAAGATTTTAACCTTCTTCTTGAACGGAAATTCATCACAAACGGTCAGTGAATTCATTAATTTGAACGCGGAGTTGTAGATCTAGTCGTGGTTGCTGCCTTCTCGCTTTTTCGGATTYTAAAAGCATTTCGTGCAAGGCAGAATTCACCTAGTCACGTTTSGTCATTTCGATCTCAGATTGGGCTTGAACGTGAATACCAAATTCCTTCCGTCGGCGCCGAATGCGTCCTCACCAATGAAGCTGAGGATGACCGATCGGCATGCAGGGTTGATTTCTTGATCGGTAGTTATAGGGACTTGTAGCTACATTTTAGAATTTTGATTTTGGGTTTACTGCTGAAATCCTTCCCCTCGGCGCCAAATGGAATAGAGGATGTTATGGTTTTTCAGAATTTATGTTGTCATTTGATGATAAAAAAACTGACGACCGAGAATCTATATAGAACTCTTGATGACCACATATTTGTATAGAATTTTACTTGTCTGTATTTTATGTGTGCAGATGGGCACTCATGAAGCCATTCCACCAGCGTCCCATGCTTTGAAGGATACGGACGTTCATGAAGATCAAGCGGTGGAGAACAGAGCAGTTGAAGCTGAAATGGACAGGGCACATGAAACACTCACTGAAGATTCTCTACRGAGAGAACAGAGAGTAAATTCAGTAAAATCCCTTTCTGAGTTGCGGATGAAACCGTACTCTATTTCACGCCTTATGATTCCTTTGTGTCGTATGGTTGCCATGCCTATGGTCAGACCAACGTTGCAATGCGATCTTACAAAATTGGAAAACGAGTTTATAAATGGCTATAGGGATGGCTCTGCTRTATTCTATGTGTCCGTTACTAATGAGCAAGGCGAAGAAGAGATCTTCTCAGATGCAGACAAAAAGACCTGGAGTCCACTATGGCATGAAAAAAATGATGAGTTCAATGCCTTCTTAAYTGCCACACCCAGCTTGGAGCATCTTCAAGGCTCTAAGTTTTTTGTTTGTGATGGAAACCACCGCCTGCTGGCTTGGAGATCCTACATTTCAAGAAACTACAGTGATAAGAAAGACTGGCACATTGCTGTAGACYCCATCATTCTGGAAACAAAGGGAAGAATTGTTAATGCCATATACGCTATGCATGACAATAACAAGTAAGTGCTTCTTTTGCCACATTTGCTTTTTGATGTATCATTTGTGGTTTTTGTAGTCTCTAATGCCATTTTGTACTATGTTTCAGGCAGACCGAGAACTCCTTTATCAAGACTAGCTTGGTGCACACGTTGTATCGTGTGCGCAAGTATGGCGTTCTGCCATTGGATAAGTTCGTTGAACATCTAAGTGCCTCTGAGATGTCACATTGTAAACAAAACTTGAGGAAAAGTTGGTACCCGATGTCTATTGAAGTCTTCACCTCATTCATTTTTCAGGTAAGACGTCATTGCCTCTTGTTACTTTGATTCGCGTTTTCTTAATTGTTTAGGAAGACTAATCACATCACTGACTATTTTTTATTTCAAATCTTGTGCAGTATGAGATTGCCGCGGCCTCAGATCTTGCTGGACGGGTCTACAAGGAGGAAACGCCCTTGGATGAGCAGACAACAGGGGGGATTATTGATGCCATGCAAAATGGTAGTAAAGATAATGCATCGAAGTTGGTTTCGAAAATGGGAAAGCTTTTAGCTGTTGCTAATCCCATTCTTGGAAGCGAATGGCTACAACAGGTACGATCACTGACTTAGTGATTGAGTTTCAAATACATGTTCCCACAATCCTTTCAATTTTCAAAATTTGAGGAAGTTTAGTGACCACAATTGGAAGTATGAAATTGCAATTTAGTATCAAATTTGTGGAAGATGAGCCGCCACTGGAAATGTGAAATGGAAAATTGAGTAACTATCTAATCACAAAGCATCAAGATGAATTTTCAACACAACACATAGAATTTCAACCTGCTTTGCGGCTACTATCCTGATTTCTAACTGCGACTGTGAAGGGACAGCTGTGATTAAAGAATACTCTATGAGAATGAAAGGGTGCGCCTCTATGTGTTTTTAGTTAAACGCCTCCATTTGTTAAAAGTCGTCAAGGGAAAGGTCCATGGGAGCATCCAGGTGGGCAAGCGTCGCGCGCATTCTCCGTTTTCCGAGTGAGCTATAGCTATCAGTTGCAAATCTTCAATTCAATCTCTGTCCATCGCCATTGGCGTCAATTCTCCAAGCGAACTCGGAGATCGATACTGTGAGTTATAACGCCGCCTACATTCCTGCACCTGCATCACCACTTTACGTACTCTGTATGATCTCTCTGTCGAATTGTCGATTGTTTTATTCTCCGATCCGCAGTGTTCATGAAACAGGCTTTTTAGACAGTGTCGATCGATCTTCAATTCAATGCGTTTGCGAACCAAGAGATGTATGCGCAATCTTGATATTTAGGCTGTGTTGYTGTGAGAATTGCAGTTASTAAGATGTGGAAGTTGATTCAATCGAGACAATTTGATCTGAGAATGCGCSGGTGATATGTCGTGTTCAGGATTCGAAATGTAAGCAAGCAATGCCGCCCCATATGGCACCCGCACAACGCACTTGCTGGTGATGCTATCATATTCTTCGGTGTCTGTGCACGACCTAGCTGCTCTCGAATTTTGTGACCGACACCAAACCTGTTGCAGAAGAAGAAAATTACGAAAGAAGTGATAAATTGAACTGTCTGCCACCCGGCAGACAGCTCCCTGGAGTTCAGCAATGATGCCCGAGCCAGTKCAAGACCTAAAATTGTAAGCACAACAACTACATCTCCACTTCGGGATCAGCGATTTCAGTTCAGTTGTATTGAAACCCCTAATCGATCAAGAAGCCGAATTTAGGTCTCGCGTTTGTTAGGGTGAGCAATTTTGAGTAGGTCATGGAAGGATTTTCTTTTTGTCGAATTTTGTTTATTCTTTAACCAACACATGCAATGTTCTTTGCCGATTCTAGTGGTTTAAGAGCAGTTATGAGGAGCTCTTTTTCGATCATGCATCATAGGTTTATTGTAACCTGGCAGGGAGAT
The DNA here is from genome assembly GCA_006891605.1 of Pleurozium schreberi. NCBI lineage: Eukaryota > Viridiplantae > Streptophyta > Bryopsida > Hypnales > Hylocomiaceae > Pleurozium > Pleurozium schreberi. Next base: position 170,624 of record VACF01001367.1, on the reverse strand, counting down.
GTTCCTGGAGGACTCGACTGCTCCGATTCCCGAGCAGTCCTCACAAGGAGCAAAGGGCAATTACGAGGGGACGGCGAAGGCGGAGGGCTTGGCTAGAGTGAGTGACGGAGCGGTGGACATTCGCGGCAACCCGTGCGTGAAGTCGCGATCTGGCAACTGGCGAGCGTGCTGCCTCATCTTCGGCTGCGAAGTGTGCGAGAGAGTGGCCTTTTACGCCATCTCCTCCAACCTGGTCATCTACCTCACCACGGTGCTGCATGAAGATGTGTCAACTTCGGCGAAGAATGTGAACAATTGGGGCGGCACCACGTTCATGACGCCGCTGCTGGGCGCGTTCCTGGCGGATGCGTTCCTGGGACGGTACTGGACCATCACGGGATTCTCGTGCTGCTATTTCTTGGTACGTCGCGAATCCATCAGCSTGAGTTTAGAGTGCTGGCAGTCAGTTGGAATGGGGTGATCAGTAGGAGGGGGCACCAGTAATAAAAACTTTGAAACCATATCCTCTCTCAATTTTTTCAATTCCAGGGCAGCAGAGTCATCATCGTTGGTAGCATGTAAGATGAGATCCCATCACAAAACAGGAAGTTCAGTTTCCAACGTTAGAATCATTAGCCAGGCGARGAACAATTTCCACATCGTTGGAGAATGCAAATGCACCACAAKGCAACTTTTGTCCGAAGATGGAAGTTGCAGGCGTTGATTACAGCGACTCCTGTGAAAACCCTAACCCTAATTTGTGGCTTGACTTGGCTTGCATTGCAGTCGCTGGTCTGTGTGACCATGTCAGTGTCGCTCCCATCGCTAAAACCTCCCGTCTGCGACTCCACGCTCCTCTCTCCCTGCCAGAAAGCCTCCACGACGCAGATCTGTTTCTTCTACTTCTCGCTCTACCTGATGGCGTTGGGCGCGGGTGGGATCAAGTCTTGCGTCACGGCGTTCGCGGGCGACCAGTTCGATCACAACGACGCGCAGGAGGCGCGGCGCAAGATGTCGTTCCCCAATTGGTGGTTCGTGAGCATCAGCTTCGGCACCATGCTGTCGGTGAGCATTCTGGTGTACGTGCAAGACAATGTGGGATGGGCGTGGGGCTATGGCGTGCCCACAGCCATCACCGGGTTAGCCACCTTGGCGTACTTGCTGGGGACGCCCATCTACCGACACCAGATTCCTTCGGGGAGCCCCTTGACGCGCGTGGCACAGGTGGTGTGTTCGGCGGTGAGGAAATGGAACACTGCCGTCCCTTCGAACTCTGCTTTGTTGTATGAAGTGGAGGAGAAGGAGGCCTCCTCTGCTTTCTGGAGGAAACTTCCCCATACCTCCAGCTTGCAGTAAGTGTTTGGTTGGTGCACTTTGTCATGGTCCTTTCTGAACTCATTCTTTTGGGGGGGTGGATTGCTTTCAGTTTGAATCTTGAAGAGCGTCGTCGTCGTCGGCTTGATCCCCATCAATCAACGCGCACTACCTTCTCTCAGTGTCTGCACATGTCTCAACAGTACTACTCTTCCATGCATTCTAGGTAATGATCAACTGCAAAGCTTCGTCATGTCTCTCTTTTTCCATCCGTGTTTTTTGTTCTTTGCAGTTGATTGCTGGGATATGATGATTTTCTGACAACTCTATSCCTATGTCACAATTGCACTCCAACTTCTTTAATCTTACCACCTGGGATCACGACATAGTTTGAACGTGTGAAATTGCGCTAAGGTCATGTGAATGATGGTGTGGCAAGCGTGCTGGATATTCTAGAATGTCATTTTAGAGGAGGGCACAATGAAGATGTTTGAGTGTAGTAACCTTGCCTGCCAGTGTCGACGTCAATGTTGTAATGTTTCCATATATCCGAGCTGTGGAGTAAAGGAACAGTAAACCCGAGTCATATCTCTTTTTCATTGATCGTACCCTTGCAGTTGGATATGATGCTTTTGCAGAACCCTTACTTATTCCTGAAATGAAACTACTCCCTATATCAGAACGAAGATGCTGTCAGTGTTTTCAGTAAAATTAGACTGCTACGGGGACTTTTGTCAGCATCATGAAAAGAATCTTCTTCCTGAATCTTAGGGAGATCTTCGTATGGGCACAATGATCGTCTCCCCGACATATGGAGAATCCTTGAAACTTTTCCTAGGGAACCCTTGTATAATCATTGTGACCATGAGGAGAATTCCCCATGAATTATGAGGAAGAGTCCTTGTATGATGGTCAAAACTTCCTGATCCTATCTAAAATCCCTCTTGCTTCTCAGTGTACATATGAATGCCTATGTCACAGAACCTAATCCTCGTTGCTAGTGCAGATTTTGATTTAAGACTTACCTATGTCACAGGTTCCTCGACAAGGCAGCTGTGCGACCTACCGAGATGACCTACCTCTTCATTAGGGACATCAGATGCAGGCTCAGATGCACCGCTATCATCCACCAAACCAGGAGTTGCCTGCCAAGACAGCGAGAAGTTATGGAAAGACCCTCTAACGCGAGTCATCCAGAAGTTCAGTATTGACGGAACAGACTACTACTACTTACAGAGCTATGCCTTGTGCAGAACTACGGAGCACGACTTTTTWWAAATCATTCCCCATGCAAGTAACACAGACTAAAGACAGGTAAGGATGGTGGCAGACTTGTGAGAGTTTGTACCTGATCCGTTAACTTGCTTGAACGAATGCTTGCAATCAGTTGAGTAGGGTTTCTCAAGGCTAAAGCAAGCTGCTGAGATATGCTCTGGATAAACGCAAAAGAGGAATTGTTAGTGGTAAAGTACTTCAGGACAGCTAAYGCCATCAATACAAAAGCTGCAGTCACTGAGATTTACCTGGTTAAAAGCTTGAAATCTGCCCTTCACAGCAGCAGCACCTGTTGCCAATTGAGTCTTCCGTTGCCATCTATCCACTGAAGAATTCCGATAAGGAGTTATTCTGCTCACGCGCCACACGACATCAGATAAGATGGAACAACAGAAGTACCTGAACTTACAAAAGGGCTCGCTAAAAAATCATCACAGTTGCCAGAAGTACTAAATTATAAAAAACACATTGCGAAGAAGACACAGAAATAAACCTCCAATGTTAGAATACAAACCAATACGGAGAAGCAAGAACTAAATGCAAATAATTACCTTGAATATATGGCATCCATGCGATTCCAAAGAGAATCAAACGAATCATCCTGTGTCTCTCCTTTTGCTTCGGTCTCTCTTTTCTTTCCAGGCTTTTCAGCTGATTCACAATACATGCATCATCAATCAAATTAAAATTTGTTCAAATAGACAAAAACAAAGACATATCCATGGATACATTAASTTTGTCRTCAACACAAGCCTAACAAGAATAAGAAGTGATTGACCGCACATACCATTCCCATTTGCAGCAGCAGACTCTGCAATTGCGCTATTTTGTTCAACGAGTACCTATCACAAGTTCAACAATGCAACATTAAAAAGAGCAATAAAACAAGTGTAGTACTCCAGGTAAAACTCGGTAAAATAAGGTACCACATTGTCGCCTACAGTCATACAAGTGAGGTTAAACAAAAAGAAGCGTGTTCAATGACGTTCAAGCAGATAAGTGATTCCTGGGCAAGGATACTTACTTCTTTCAATTCCAAAAAGCAATTAAGAGCAGCTACAGCGGACTTGGTCAAAGAATCATACGCCTTCTCAGATTGATTATCACTTTCGAAAAGAGCATCTTTGGCTTGCATCTGCACCCAATATCCAGTGTGAGCACCTTAATGCGAGTGTGTAAACATTAAGAGGCAAACTTTGCAAAACCWTCCTTGTCCAATGAAGGTGGTGATCAACCCTAGCTAATGAATTGAAGTACTGGCAAATCACGTTGCTCCAGATGAACTGATAAAATTCATAGAAAAATACCTCTGGCAGTTGATTGGCCCCTGCTACCAACTTCTGCATGGAAATTCGCATCTCCAAGGCTCTGTCCCACAAAACCTACAGCCCATACTCCCAAAGAGCTCAAATAAATGACTATAAGGCTCAGAAAAAATCATTCCAGCACTACTACACACGCACGCTAGAAAACATGAATATGGCCAGTTTAAGGAAGAGAAAGTGCCAGCAAAAAAGCCCTCACCTTCTGATGGCGCACAGAGTCGCCCTTTCCCTGATCATCCGTACGTTTTCGTTTCAGTTTGTTGACCAGCTCTCTGTTTTCCCAATCACACCAACAACGGCCGCATTATGATAGTGACCATCAATAAAACACCTCTACCTACTTCAGACTTCTTCAGATAGTGAAGGTTTTCAGTAGAGCATGCACCCAAGCTAGCCAGATCGAACAAGAGAGAGAATTCGATTTTGAACTCTTTCTCGAAGCACTTCAAGAACAATCAAAATCACAACTACGCGGAAAAATAGTCATCCTCATGAAGACAAGGCCCCCGTATCAAATCAGGGAAGAGTAGACCACACCTGGTTAGGCAAAGACTTGGACTTCGATTTCTCTAGTGACCCAGAAAAGTTATGTACACTTTGGCATGAAATGAAAACCACTAGGYGGGGATCTTACTCTTCTTGCTTGCGAAGCTCCTCATATTCTCGATCCAGATCGTTGTCTACATTCCCTAACTGCACAATAYACAYACCAACACCAGCATTCAATCTACYGCGAGATAATTTCAGAAACYTCCTCTAACGTTCGTGCTACCAATGATTTGACCACAATTCAAACGCAATGGACAAACAGAAGAGCTCRTGTATGATACCAAATGCAGGTCGTCGTCGTCATCATCATCATCGTCATCGTCATCGGTCACRGCAACTTCCTTCATCTCCAGCTTCTTCTCATCAGTACTTTCGAAGACAGCAGCTCGGCTGCTCTTCTTTCCAATATAGGCAGGCCCTTCCATATTAATGTCGGACCGCATTCGAAGTCGCCCATCTTCATCTCTAATACACACAAACGAAAAGAAAAACTAAAGATATCAGCACACAGATCTAGTCGAAGTAATTAGTTCAGAAACTGATACTCAGACAACAGGCAGTTCTGTGTAAATTGAATTCTATGACTCAAGTGTGTGGATAAACCCTAAACCATGATCCCGTCAAGGTTACCAGAAGAGGAAATATACAGTTACTCCATTTCCAAGTTTTTGATTTTTGATTAATTTGTGGTTCTGTTTTTAAAGGCTATGTTCTTAAGTTTTAAGTTCACATACAAAAGATTCGAAACGATTAAACTGCAACTAAACTAGAAATTGCAGAATGAAACAAAACAAGTCTAATTCTGGTAACACTGGATACCGCCCTCAAAAAAAAATCATACGGCTCACTACAACAATAATYTCAATATTGTGTCGCTAGTTCAAAGTCGTAACCACAAGCACCTTCTCAAGAAACAACCCGACAAGAAACTCACAAAGGAATAGCGTCGTCAAATTCCGAGTCGCCATCATCTCCAGAACTATAGGCATTCAGATGCTGTGCTTCCTCTTCGGACTCCCCCATACCGACATCGTCATCCGCCACACGCCCCATTGCTACCTCGGTCCTCTCAGGTCCTGAAAACCCTAAACCTTAGTTAAACCCTCAATTCAGGATAGAGAAACCCTATTTATTCACGGAATGCGGACAACACATGAGCTTTCAATCCAAAATACGCAGAGAAAATTTCTATTTACCTTCGAAGCGTTACAAAATTTCCAAACCCTACGCAAGAAGGTTGAATTGAACTCAAAACCCTAAAACCCTAAAGCCCTAAAGCCCTAAAACCCTGGTTAAACCCTGGGCTTCGCAGAAATGCACCATGACGAAATTAATTCTTTGATTGAAAGCGGAAAACAGAGACGTGACCTTTCAGTCAGTCTGCAAAGCACCCGAAACCGTATTTCCACTGACCTCCAAAAGCGCAGCAAAATCCCAAGTCCTACGCAAGAAGGTTTTATCGAATTCGATTTCGAAAAGCAGCAGACGTAGCTGTGCTTCATTTTACGAGAAGGAGTGCATAAACTACCCCTTCAATTTGATAGTATGAGCTCCGATGGCCGTGGGAGTGGTTTGGGGTGAGGTAGGGACACTTCAGATTTTAGTTCCGCAAGCTTTAAAATCTCTTATCACCACTGGTACCATCTCACTCATTTGTATGCAATTTTGATTTTGAGAAAAAACTTTGATTTGACACCSCAACTCAGAACAATTGGTGCCTAGGTGTGGAAGAAATGTCCAAAAACATACCCCACTAGAGTTGGGACAGTAAATAATGAGACAATCTTTCCATAATATACTTATTCTTTAATGAGTCCTTAACTACTATTCTCACACTTGTTCTTATTATTCTCACACTTATTCTTATGGAAACACAATTGTGATTATCCCGATCCCAATTGCATCAAGAGTTCGTTGTTTTTTTATACAAATGAGTTTGTTTCAGGCTCCTTTACAGAGACAGATCGATGGGCCCTCACCGTTTTATTACCTTAAGATACAGTTGTTTAATTGTTGTGCTTCTTATCTTTTTCCAGCGATATCAATTGATTCAACCTGATTCATCCATATGACATAATCAATGGGTTGTTGCAGGGTTGCAGTGCTGACAAGGGTGTTGAAAAGACAGAGTGGAGAGACCTCAGCTGAGGGTTTGCTTCATGAAATTGCCAGCTGGTGGCTTTTGGGCTGTGGGATTCTGTATATTGTAGCTGTGAGTATCTTTTCATTCTGGCTTAACGGCTTATTTCAGATAATAGATAAGAGGATGAATTGTTTGATTTCCTTTCCCTGCACTTTATTTTCAATCATCAGCTTTTGTATTTGAAACCTGTACMTGTGTAAACKKAGGGTGTAGTTGTTGCGGTTYCATTACATCACRTGGCATGACTWTTGTTGGCCTACTAATAAAGGCTAGGAGTATTGCAGGGKTTGTTGTGTTTAGGACGCATAAAGCGTAACCGTTTGAAAAGGCAGAACTGGCGTCACCAGGCCCAGAAGGATCTTGAGGTAAACCCCACCATTCTCCTGCTACCGTAAATAATTTTTTTCTTGCAATTGCGCGCAATCTTAGTACTGCAGGTGGGATGGGTTTTCTATGCAACATGAATGAGACCTAGMATTGCACATAYTGTGAACCAGATTTTTGTGAGATMTTGGTTGTACAATATTTAAGAATTACTGGAACGCACCAAAGAGAAATTTGACTGTGGTGTCTTCCATGGAAATTATGTACACTCCCTGATGTAAGCTTATTTTGTCTTGAGGTCTTGGAGGGCTAAGTGAAGAKTCTGCTACTACGGAGCAGCAATGACCAGTTTCTCTAGTAATTAGCCTTATTTGGATGTAATGGTCCAGTATTTGTGCAGTGCTTATGGAATTGGTAACATGAAACCAGGACCTTATTATGAGAAATAACATACCAAGCCACGGKAGTGGCAAAAGGGATGTTATTTCCATGCGCGCAAACTACGAAACAAAACCTCCGTGGTTGAATCTTGTGCAATTATGTTGAAATTAAGGGTCTATTCATTACATTATGACTTGATTGTTTTTTTTGGATTGTGTGCGATCATGCTCAATCGAGGTTCTAAAGTACATCATGATTGGTTAAATCTAGTGCAGTCATACTCCATTAATCAAGGGTCTAAAGAGTACATCGTGAGGCTGAAGGACAAGATTATGAGATTTAGTCTTGCTCTCCATATCCAATGCTTGGTTGCCACCTCTTCAGAAAATGGGTTCTCTTCAGCCAATGAAATTCTCTTCAGCTGATTCGTGCCTTTGTCCTTACGTGTGAGTTGTTGAGTTGTTTTTTCAGGAACTGCACAGACGGAGAGCAGACCTCGAGGGTCAGCTTGCAAAGCATTGATTTTCTAAAGCAGGTTTAATTAGAAAATGTTCAGTGCCATGTCCCTCATCTCATTGCAGGTAGTTGCATAACTTACCTGTTCTTGATCATTTGATCTGTAAGTTATTATCTTCATACAGCTTGTCCAGGTAGATCACAAATGTGTGAGCTTAGAAGTTTCCCGCCACGGAGGGTTATGTGGATGTAGATAAATGTTACAAAGATGACCACATTTGTACTTTAGATATTTGATTGAAAATCAGATGAACGCTGGGGTTAGCAATTTTCTGTCTAATTGCCGGTTTTACCAAGTTTAGATATCAGAAAATTCTGGGACTTTCTCTGTGCTTCAATGGTCTTGTATAGTAAAGAGTGTATTGCAGCCCACTTGAAACCTGAGGAGAGTTTTCAATGTGTACGCCTTCAGCTTTTGGTATAAATATATGTTCATGTTTCCGGGGGCTGAAAATTTTAATTTTTGTAATGATACTGCGATTGAGAAGACCTGAAATCCATTTTTATTTTCCTCTTAATTTCATCATCACTTTGAACCATGTATAAATGACCAATATCGAGTGAGATATACAGTAGAATCACCCAAAACCTTCCATATAAGCAATTCAGCATAGTTGAAAGCACCTTTTGCAAAAATAATACTTTTGTGGTACTGTACTTGGATAGCAGGTTCGGCTTAAATTAATTATTTTTTCAAGTTATCGAATTTTTGGCAAATTTTGGGACCTTGCAGCTAAATTAACAATAATTGCTAAGTCAAGTTGCCAAAAATCCAAAGAATTCAAATAGAGGAATCTTGAGCTTCAATAAAATACTTAAAAGTTGTTTACTACCCACCACAAGTCCTTTGTTGCAAATGTGATAGCCTTGCCCCAAAATTCCTCTTGTCATGACCTTATTCAACTAAAGTATATCATCTTTCGCTATCAAAATTTTCATAGGCTAGCTGCCAAATTCTTTTATTTTTGACATCAATGTCGAAATTCTAAAAATTATATTCTAAAGTGATGAACCTTATTTTTGAACTTTAATTTGGCATCAAAGTGCCAAACCTGCTATCTAGGTATGGTATTAGTGATTGAAATCATGAATTATAAAAGAAAAAAAATGAGTTTTCAAATGTGGCATGTATTTTCTACTCCCTCAGTCCTACTAAAAGCTTCCTAATCAAGCTCATTTACAGTCTTTGCAAGAAGAATTTGGAAAGCTTTCAATGGACCTAAGGGAGTATGAATTTCAAAGTGGCATGAAATTGAATTCTGAAAAATTCAAAGTTAACAAATTACAATTAAGGAAGGGGATAGTTTTCAAAGACACTTTAATGGAAGTCTAGAGATGGATTAACCTTGGAGTGCTGACGTTCATTTATTGGACGATGAAGAGATTGAAATTGAAGTTTCATCCTCCTAACTACTTGGATGATAGTTCTCCTAATTTGTGGAGATACTAAGGGAAGCAACCCATTTTTGATCAAATAAGCAATCGTGCATATTTGGAGTGCAAGTTTTTTGGAAATGGCATTTTTTCCAAGTACAACAATAGACTTTGGAAGGATTGCATATTTTTCCAAAATTTTATTACATAAAACGAAATTACTAGGATTTTTTTAGTGGAAGATTCTCTTGTACCTACAATGGTGATATAGACCTTTCTATTTCTAACCATAGGCTAATTGCAAAATCGACCGAGGGTTGCTTGCAATATTGAGAGCCTTGCAACCAATCATAATGAGCCACAGCTACTCTGGAGACTACGCCATAACTTCATTGAAAGACAACAGTCTATAGATTGGTAATGTGGGGGGGGATTCACTAGTAGAAAACAAGCTTTAAATGACTGTCCCAAATGACTGAAAATTGTTTACAATGACTACAAATGAGTCATTGTGGACACTTTTTAGTCAATGAGGATAGTCATTTATGACATGTTTTTCTACTAGTGATTGGAAATAGGTTGCCTTTCTTTATATCAAGTTGTTTATCTATCTAATGGTTGGACTTGGTGTTACTAGAGTGCATATTTTTCTACAATTACTGATGTGCAAGTATGTCAAGTGGTTGACTAAGCCAAAATTGCATTGACTTTAGTTTAACCCCTAAAGAACCATTTGTCCCTTCGGGGGACAAAACCCTAAAAGGGCTCTTGGATTTTTACTATACAATCCGTATTTAGTTTTATATCAAATCAATTGTGATTTAATCCCTAAAGAACCAAGGCATATTTTGGGCAGAAATTATCAAAAAATGCCATTTTTTATGGGAATAAGAAAAAAATGAAGAATAGGTTAATTTTTCAAAATTCAACCATACAAATTTATACTAGACTTTGTTGTAAATGTGTAGAATTCTTTTTAGAAACTTTGACCACACGATTGAAAGATTATAACGTTTGGAGTCAAGTGAAAAAGTTTTTTTCCAGCCTTCTTGAACAAGGCCTACAAACTATAATTCCTTCTCGAACAAGATTTTTACACTAAACATGGTTATTGTTTTGACATGATTGTACATCTTGTAGCATGTAAGCTACATACTCACCAACTTTCATTACTATTGGAAGAGTTTTGCACATGCTGCTCGAAGCTACCCAAGCTGTCCGCAAAGTTGAGGGCAACATAACTTTTGATTCACGCACCCGACAAAAACAAAATTAGATTTTCAAGAAAAAGGTATATAGTTACACATTGTGTCCAAATTTCATTAACATCCAACCAAAAACAACTCCGTAGGAACCTACCCGAGAAATCTTGCATACGTTGAACGGACACTTGGTCCTTTAGGGGTTAACGTATGAATTGTGATACATTGTTATTTACCTACTATCATGATCATTACTTTACTTCATATTGAAAAGTATTTGATCAATGTTTATATGATAAAATACCACCGTATTCGGAATATACTATATGGTTGCAAAGGGTTAAGCCTACCCAACTCATCGTTGCCAATAATAGATATTTCAAGGAATGTCACCCATTCTTAGATGGAGGACGTTAAATCCTCCATTCAAAGTGGGCCTAGCAGGCTGGAATTATCCTGGGTAAAAACGCTGGAATTTTTTATTTTTCGGATAAATTTTTTTTAGCAAATTCTGAATTCATATTTGCAATCAGAGACCCCAAATTAGCTAGGAAATAGCTAGGAGAGGTCTAGACTATACCCTAGACACAGCTCAAAATAGGTTGTTTTTTTTCACTTTTACCTCTGGTGAATCCTTCCGGGCCCACTTCAAATGGAGGATTTAACGTCGTACTTCTTAGATAGGGGTCGCATTTAGAACATGGTCGCTTTTAGAGCATGCTACCTTAATTGTGTCCCTAGATTTCCATCAAAGTATTCTTAAATTGTCCCCTTTCTTAATTGCTACTGGTTTACTGCTGATTCCATAATAGCAACTAGTTCACTGCTGCTTTTATGAACATTTGGTTACAGGTCCTGKTATATGCTAATTTCAGTGATCTAGAGAACTGCCASTWTAAAAATTCATGAAAATTACAGTCCATATCCGAAAATTCTGWTTTGTTTTTTGAAAATCCATTGTTTACTRTTGCGGATAGTACAAATATAMTTYTTTWCTACGAAAAGGWGCYTCCATATRTRCTGAATTGCTTATATTCGCGGTTTTGGGTGTTTCTACCGTACATTTCTGCAAAATGAAAACTTGTAAGTTTGAACAGTTGCAAAATACATTTGCCAAACGTGTTAATGCAGGTAAGATCATTGGGAGCGARCACATACGAATGTTAACWGTCTCATGATCAGGAACTTTCATGATCAGAATTGCCAACTAACTTACTGTAGCACAACTGRTATCAGTTTTGGGGGATTACAATGAGCAAATGCTGGAAGAGTTAATTATAACATGCTGGATCCCATCCGAGTATGGGACACTTCCTCAATTGCCTAGGCACACGTCAGGGAATGTCACTTGCACAATCTTAAATAGCATACATTCCAGAAGATAGATTAGAGAACCAAAACCCTCTCATTACTACACAGCAGTCGGAGAGGAAGAATCTGAGGGTAATTGATCAGATAAAATCATGCCGCGCAGCTACTTTGCTAGCATTCAGAAAAGATGTTTTAAATGGTACTACACTTAATACAAAAAGATAATGAAACTGGGTTTCATCATCCCACTCTTGCCCTCAAGGTGATTGCACAGCTATACTCTCCACTAACCATCCAAGTGGAGAGTAATGAAACTAAGGCGAAATTTGCAGGGTAAATGGAAGTGAAAGCCAACGAAATGCTGCGCATCACAATACAGTCCTCGCCAAAATTTCAAAAATCATCACGACTTCCGCTTTTTCGACTTCGCTGGGGTACTACCTTTCGACTGGCGTTTGGACGGGCGTTTTGGTTTCGGTTTMGGTGCAGAAGCGGGTTCATCATCCGATTCCTCTCTGCCAGAAAAAAGTCGAATTAGAAATGCACATATTTTTAGCATCAAAAGACGGATAAAGCAACGAGTGCCGCACTCCCATCACATTCCATTTCAAAACTCTTTGCTTCGGYGAGGGCAAGCGATGAAGAGGGTACGATACTCACTCTATCCCATCCTGGAGATACTGGACAGCTTCCTTAGTTGCATAAACAATCATCTTCTTGACCTGCAATGTACACGCAAAAGAGGTWGTGTGAGCAGTGSAATTCATTATTACTTGCTAAGAATACTGGCCTTCGACTCGGCACACAAGAAATGAGGCGACTTGGAAGAAAGAACAAGTACCTCCAGTTTGTCTTCCCTTGCTCGATGGTCTACAGGGAGGAGGCGGAATTCGTTGGTTAAATACAGACATTCCTTCACGTTCTCTGGACAGACGTAATCCAAAGCCACCTTGATACAAGACTGCATCACCCGCACAGTTGTATGAGGGTCTTGCAAGATGGACRTTTTGAATGCGGACAGTGTAACATTTTCAAGAACATTTTCTAGAGTACATTACGAAGGATAAGGAATTCTCACCTTTAAGTTGCGCACTTGGTGAGGACAACCGGCTGGAATGAAAACGGCTTCTTGCTCGTGCTGTTCGAAAGACCACGGCTCAATCTCTACACAACGTCAAACGAGCCATTGGTGAATAACGGTCCGTTAGGTACAACTCTACTAATAATAATTGGCTATTAATCAAAGAATAACTCAAGATAACACCACAATCGAGCAGCAAGACACCATAGGGGATGCTTTGCTCCAGCTCCCAATCAAACCTAGATTTCTCTACCGGTAATCAGACTAATGCAATAAACAACTTCGTATTCCCAAAAACGGGATTGGGAAACAGGATCTGTGACAAGTGCAAAACATYATTTAATTTCTAGATTGGGGGTACATAATTATCCGCAGTCTGCAAGAGTGTGGCACTCTTGTAGCACTCTTTGAAGCCCCAAATGCCCAACTGCGTACATTTACAAAGGAGACTCCCCAAGACCTCTCATTGAGCGACAGCCATTAAAGTTAGTCAAACAAAGAGTAGGAAGTCAAACAGGTCAGACGGCGCTGGTTCTAGTTCTGCCACCGTTCATCCTACAGTCAAGTASAAATGGACTAGAGTTTTGAAACTTACGGTACTCCTCCTTCAGTTTCTTCTTATGCTCCTCATCCAGAAAAAAAACCTGATCATGGATGGGGTGGTGAACCTGCAGAACAAAGATCAGATGCTAAGTTAAGAGTGGGTAAAACAGAGACTAAAGCAACTGATAGAGACAAATCACAAACCAAACTGAAAGCARCTCAACGCTTACACAATCAATGGGCTTGTCGTCGAAATGGCGGAATTCCGCCKTATGTTTGAACAAGTATTCTTTCAGCTTGGGGACATCTTCTCGCCTAAATATATCCCACAGTGCCCCTCCATACGAGGGGTCTGAACAAGAACCCTCATTCACATCTGCATTCTCAAGTTCTTGAACAAGTTCATCGAACCCATTTGCATTCGAATCTCCCACATCACTCTTGGTTTTACGTTTTTTTGGCTTCTCGCCAGGTGCCTTTATGCCATTGCCTGAACTGTTCACCTTTGCAGAGCTTTCTACCTCAAGAACCTCGGCTGCTAGCTTTTGTTTTTCCATAATTCGCGCCCGGTACTTCGTACGTGCAGCATCKAGCTTCTGTCTCTGCGTTGAACTAAGTTTGATTGCTTGCGAGTGAGAAAGCACATTAACCTGCCACATCCAGCGAACACCTAATTGTTAGACAAGTTCCCAGAAAAATTTCTCACAGCATAGCTTGAAATTAGTTTTCAAAATCTGACTGCAAATAACAAGCGTATCAAGCCATTGCATCATCTCTAATGGGACATACCGCATCAGTCATGTCACAGTGTAACTTTGTAACCGAGTCACCGAATCCAAGCTCCTCTCGCAAACCGTACGCAATATAAGATTTCGGACCTAAATCGGGTTTAACCGCTTCCTTAGGAAGCTTGGTCGCTAGATTGAGAATTCCTGCCTTTGGATTGGTATATTCTTTGAATGGTAGAGAAGCATAGAATTCAGATCCGTGACGKGGAAGCCGCACGTCGAAAAAATTCGTCGGTGGCCAGTCCTTCAGCTTGTACATTGCAGGCCAATGGGTCTTGTCATCTATTATTCCTTTTTTGTATCCTGCAAAGAACTTGTGAAGATTTATGTAGACCTGCATTTCAGCAACTTCCAGTAAGTATGGACTCGCTTCAAATTCTCATGACATAAGACCTCACAACTCAAGCAGACCTCTCCCTTACCTCATTCCAATCTGCACAGTCCACTGCGTAGGCCGACTGTGTATCTTCTTTAAATGTTCGCCGTGAGCCAGTTATCTCCCGAACTGCGCGCCACATAACCATCGGCTCCCAACTGAGGCCGGTCGACCCTTCGTCAACGTTCCGGACTATGACTGGGTGACCTTGCCTCCAGTGYTTCTTAAAGTGTGAAGAACCCTCGTTCTCCACCTCAGCATACGAGGGACAATATATATRATTGTCGTGGCCATCCTCTCTATGAGCAGCCAACCGAACCTTCGGGGGCGATTCGTCACTCGAACCACTACATGAACAGGAGTGGTCATGCATTTCTGTCTCGTCCWCAACATCAGACTTGATCAGTTCCTCCGCCTGACTAATTAGTTCCTCCAACCAGCGAGGTTCAAACAACGTCTGCAATCCAAGGGAGTGCTTTCCGCAACCTCCCCTCAATTCAGGAGGACAGGGTATCTCCCCATTCTCACCGACTGTCCACGGCGGTAACACCATTGATTCCGCAGGAACCTCTATTGATTCAATATCTGAAGCATGTGCATGTCGACCGTTTGCCTCTTGTGGGGCGTCCCGCCGCGCTGAATCGACCAGTTCAGAAGGCTTATTTTCACTTTCAATAACCTCAGGCTTCGACTCTGTCTGCTCTGACTTTATCACAGTCTGGTTCAAAGGGGTGCCGACATTGTCTTCATTCAACAAAGTATCTGGCGGAGGTGAAGTTGCTTTAATTTTCTTACTTAATTTTTCCCTATCGCCCAGATGCGATGGACCCGGAGAGAGGTCATCGTTCTGATCTTCATCTGGGAGAACTACATCTTTCTTTAGATGTAACCGAGCAGAATCGGCATTTTCCCCCCCTGGATGCTGCCCCGCTCGTAGCTCACGACAGCATGTTAAACAAAGGTCGTACATGCAACCGCTACTGCAGCTCCGGAAGTAGTCCACAATTGAAGTGCTGCAATTATTACTGCACAAGACTAGCAGGTTAATCCTCAATCGACCAATGGCAAACAGTCTTCTAATTACGATAGAAAACGCTATCAAATGGCCTCGAAATGCATTTAACCTCCACAATAGAAGAGCAACTTCATAATTCACTGGCCTACCAAAATACTCGTTCCTTCGCCTCCGCATCAGAACGTTCCACTTTGACGTCTGGCTTCCCTGCACAAAAAGCCAATTTCAATAGAGGAAGGGGGGCTTCAGTGAGATTAAAGCCCCGAGGAGCAATMGGAAATCAGCAATCGCTAATCAGAATCGCAATACCTTGTGTGATGCGCTCAGCTTGAAGCTCCTCTTTTTGCTCCTGCTCAATTTGCTTTAAAAAAGGGAGGACTTTCCTAAGCGTGTACTTGTAGGTCTCACTCTTCTCCTCATCGGATAATTTCACCTTCTGCTTCACAAAACCAAACGGCACCACGACGAATTCATATTGAAAATCTATCAAACCAGAAGGAAAATRAAAACGTTGATAACAACAGCATGAGCATCCATCATCACCTTCAGTGGTATGACTTCCCGTAGGCAGTTCTTGCAGTTGCAATATCCTCTGCAGTGAGGACATTTCTCCTTTACATCTTCCTCCGTTAGCTTCGGGTACCTACATGCATCAACCAAGGTCTCTTYGATAAGTAACAAACGTGAATAACAGAAATTTAACAATAACGTGAAAAAAGCGTGAATAACAGAATAATTTCAAAATTTCCAGAAAAAAACGTGAATAACAGAGRTTGACACAGTATCATCCTCTACGAATGCTCACCATGTTATACACGGAGTGCAAAATCGTTTCCCGCACTGAGAGCAATAGGCCACTCGAGGTTTGTCGTTTCTTTGGCATTGATGACACATCCTGCTTAAAGCACCCGCAGGTGTTTCTTCTCTCTCGACATGACTCCAAGCCTTGACAGGCTTGATCTGATAGACACAACATGGATTTTAAGAACTACAAGGTATAGAATGAGAAAGAGCATACAAGTCAAGTTTCACAAATCGAGAGCTTAGACAAGCAAGATGAATAGTGAAGATTGAAACCCAAATGACATTGCCGGACAAGCCTTGTTGTATTCCATAATTCTAATGAAAAAGTGAGTAGGCCCTGAGTAATAATCAAGCAAAAGAATCAAATCTTAAGGTCGCAAACATACATTGTTCTAGCACACTATGTTAAGGTTTGGTAAAGAATCAAAAATGCATTTGTTCAGTTAATGAGGCGATGTAATCACGGTAGAACCGCCGAGTGGTAGCATGAAYGCCAAAGGCGAGCCTGACCTCTCTAAGTCTCACTGCAGCCTCCGCGGCGAGTCTCTTTTGTTCTTTAGACTCTGCGCCTCCAGCATCCCTCCGCTTTGGTGCTTTTCGGCTCGGTCGGCTACCAGTTGCATCCGCAGGAACGGCACTTCCTGTGTCCTGAGAATCTTCTACGCCATCCTGAGGAGCATCCTCTTTCAAACCCTCGACTTTGACCTCAGTACTCTTCTCTTTGGCAGTTTTTTTCTTGCTCGGAGTCCTGCGGCGATTGGTACCGCTAAAATCGTCGACCTCTTTCTCAGCATAGCTAACCTTCGATGTCCTCTTGCGAAGATTTCGAGACTGGACTTCGTTCTTACTATCCTTCCCTTCATTTGACCGTTCCTGAGAATCATCGTTTTCTAGAACGGCCGATGATCCTCTCTTCCTCGAAGCTCCATTTATTTTGCTGACATTCTCCTTGGCAGATGGATCGTCAGTATCCAGTTGCTTTTTCTCATCTTCCGACGAGCTGTCTGCTACGACGACGACATCTGCCATGACGTAGGCTTCTCTTGCTCCTGCGTTCATATTCAAAATCAAACATAGTTTCGGTATTTTTTTCGATGCAAGGAAAACATCTACCACAAGCACGTGTCTCGCACATGTACATCCTCACAGTATAATAGGAACGCTCAAAGAATTTGACTTCCGTCGCAACTACCCTGATAAAATCTCTAAAGCACAACTACTTGTCCAAATAAACGATGACAACCTGGGAGCTAATGACTCTTCTTCAACCTCATGCACAGAGAGGAAAACACTCCAAACTAGAACATMCACAACATCACATGCCGGAAATAACACTGCACTAACGAGTTATTAGACCATCGATCCGATTCGAAAACACCACAGGTAAGGCACATCCCCGCAAGAAGATATAAATGTTCCAGAGACACTGTAACCAATACAAAATTGCATGTGAACACATACCTCCGGTAGGAGAAGTTGTTGATGCAGCCAAGGCCACGCTAGACAACTAGAAATGTTCCTGTACCGCTTCACCTCAGTTCCGTCACATCCAATTCAAGCCAAACAGGAAGCCGCAGGCAAAAATCACCCGCACAGAGCGCTTCCTAATGTCACATGTCCAAAACAATAAGACGTCAATGAAATTCTAGTCTGGTTGCATCGAAAACATCGCTCGGAAACTAAAAATGTTTACAAACACTAAAACTAATAAAATTTTCATCCTGGCACAYACCTCCGTTACAAGATTTTGCCGATGCAGCCAGTCGCGCAGGAGATATTCACCAACTGCGTCACCGTAGTCCCTCACATCCAATGCAAGAGATTCTTCGAGTCGGTGCGCTTCTTAGCACATAAACACTCYCACACAGAGCGCTTCCTAACATCACATGCCAGAGACATACACGGTACCGATGAATTTCTAGTTCCATCGCAAAACATCCTCTTCACAAGAAGACTTAAAACAGTACAACCAATACAAATTGCATGTCAACGCATACCTCCTGTGTGAGATCTCGGTGACGCACCAACGTGCTGGAGCTCTTCCCAGACCACTTCACCACTAGTCCCTCACATCCAATGCCAGAGATTCGTCAAGCCAAATAAACAAGCCGCTCTCCAAAACACAGAGCGAGCGCTTCCTAACTCACAGTCCAAGACGCACAGCCGCTCTCTCCGTGAAGCACTTCCCCCTTCCCAAGACCAGAAAAAACTCGCGCCGCGAATCGAAACCCCAGGGTCCGTTCGGCCAACTTTACAGAGAAAGAGACAGAGACAGAGAGAAAGGCCTCCTCCGCTCACGGCAATTGGCGCCTACCTCGAGACAAATGTGTCACGAAAACCTACTCCAGCACACAATGAACGTGCTCGCCAAGAGCGTCCAGGATGCTTACTAGCGCTTCCTTGCTTGCTTACTTGCTTGCTTATCTCTGTCTGTCTTCTGTCTCTCTCGCTCTCTCCCGTTGCACTGCCTTTTTCTCCTCCTCTCTGGCTCCTCTCCTTGGCTTTCACTGCTGCCTGGGCAAAGTCGCCGTGATCCCTTCGCTAGCCTACTACTACGACGGTACTACTACTACTATTATTACAGCCCCCTGCCGCCTGTTAAAAATCCCCCTAATAATCCCCGGCGCCCATGGTGCCGTTGTCTCTCTCTCCCACGCTCTCCCTCAGTCCCTCTCTCTCTCTCTTTCTCGCTCTTTTTCTTTCTCTTTCTTTCTCACTTTGCTGATTCATTATTGGCAACTTCAGGAGTGCATATGGTTTCCTTAGCACCATGGATGGAGTTTGGGATTTAGAATTTTTGCAAGGGACTGGTAAGGATGAGTTTTTTTTTTGTGTGTATGCGTCCCTTTTGAATGGCAAGGATTGGGGGGGGAGGGACTCATTTCTATGCAACAACAATAGCTGGAGTGAATCCATCCATAGTAGTTTACAAACAAATGAAMCATGGGGTTTAAGTAACTTACTTGAATTGGCATGGCATGGTTTGGGTTTTGAATATTTTTTCAGGGGATTGATTGGCAATGAATGGTGACGCGCACGWGCTTTTGAATGAATGAGTAGCCACAAATTTGAATTTTGATGATCAAGCTAGCAGCAATTGTTTTGTAGTGTAGTGGAATTTGTTTGTGTCATCACATTGCACATTGCAACATGGATGGAGCTTTACCTGGTTTGGGTTATGAATATTTGGTCAGGAATTGGAGATAAGTGACGATGGATGGGTTGTGCGCACACACTTTTGAATTTGGCTGAGTATTGATAGGCAAGGATTTCGAGTTTCCAATTATTGAAATATTTGTGGTCTACACTGGTGAGTGATGAAAGTTTGACTGAGGTATGTGGATTTGTGTGCACTCAATTTGGAGTTTTGCTGCGTAGGGGTTGGGGAGGAGGCAATATAATTGTGTACACCCAATTTGCAATTTCTCTGAGTATTGTTTTGGACAAGGGGTTGGAGAGGCAATATTATTGTGGACACCCAATTTTCGAGTTTTGCTGCGTATTGGTTTTTGACAAGTGAGGGTTTGATGGAGACGTACCTTAACTTAATGAATGTGGGGTATGCCTCACGATGCTCAGTATTTAAAATTATAGGAAACCAAACAAAAGTGAACCACATATATAAGCCCCTATAGAACTAATACAACAATCTTTGACAATTTAAGTTGATGAAGTACTTCAATTTGCTTTCACCTCCCTCATACAAAAAAATAATAAGAATTGATTGATAATGAAATAAGATCAATTTGAATTTTACAAAATCATTACCAATGAGTGAAAATTTAATATAAAAGACAACAACAATTTTGAAAATAAAACATACTTATATGGGTGAAATAAAATAAAATTGCAGTCATAAAATGTCACATTGACCATAAAATTTGCAATGTCTTGGTCATCAAACAACTCTTCAAACTTCACATCACATCACAATCAAGCTTTTCTTCAATACAATCATTTTGTCTTGAACTAAATAAGAAGCGTGAGGTATCTACCTACATAGCTTTAACTTGAGCTTTTGAAGGTGCTTTCAAATGGTCCTCCAAGGCCACATATTTTTCAACCTCATACAATCATCTATATTGATTTCCAAATCTCTCGCAAAATTGAAACAACCACAAAAAATTTAGTATTCTCAAAGAGTATTAATGGTCAAGTCTAGTTGAATCTTAGAAAAATGCTAGACATTTCTACAATTGTATTTTAAACGCGGCTTTGAGGGACCTTTGAAGAATAAAGTTAGTAGGTTGAAGCTTAGATGTGCAGTTTATTAAGATGAAAAGAACACATATACGAGATAAATAATATTCAAGCTAACCTTCATTCATGTTGGAAATGTTTGTGGCTTATGCAACCGCTCCTTTACACCAAGATCAACTAAACCAATTTTCTAATTACTTGGAACATCCAACCGCTCCTTTACACCATCACAATACGCATGGAGAAAATTGCAATGTTCATTGGTATCCAAAGTTGACTAGTGATGAAGTGAAAGCCACAATTTAAGCAAGTTCTTGCTAGTAGAGCTTTGGGCATGCATGAACTCGTTTTTACCTACAATTGCAATCAAACTTAAGAGTTGCAAGAATTATTCAAATCTCCAAAAATAACCAAGCAAACCAAACAAATTCATGATTTAGTATGGAGTCTTATCACGCATGACTCAAATATGTTATACCAAAACAAGATCCARTTATAAATTATAATTAAAAGTGAWAATAAATTGCATTGGTAGCAAAGTTCCATGTGATGTTTTAGATTGAAAYGTATTCTAGCTATAACTTGGCACTTGAATACCAAAACTCCAATTTTGATTTCTTTTGAGGATTTCTTTTCCCAAGAACACTCCCGGGTTTTGGGTACTAAATTAATACTTGTGCAATGTTCACAATTATCATTCCACAAAGTCAAAAATTAATATAAAACGTAGCAACACCTAACCATTGATTATCCTTCTTTGTAATTTAAAAAATCAAAGTGAAGGTCCTTATGGATTTATAAGCTTATGAAGTCATTACCCTTTGATTTGTGTTCACCGTTAGATCCAAGTGAATGTCAAAGCTAGGCTCACTCCAAACAAGTGACCCACAAGTCTTCAATCTTCCAAGCTCTTTCCAATTTAGAAGATGGTCACCACATGCAGTTGATTTAATATTAATTATGTAGACATAACCTAAAATTATAGCACAAAAAATCCTAAATAGAAAACAAATCACCTTAATTAAAAATCTTTTCACATGGATGCATTGAAATGGATAAGAAAAGACATACTTGTTTGACAATTTGAGGTAGTACAATGCAATTGATAAACTTTGGTGTTGCTTGAAAAAAGAATAAATTAAAGGCTATTTATCAACAAAAAAATCATTGTGTAGTGTCCAATGTTTTTTCACTATATAGATTTTGGTGATGAATGTAAAGCTTGGCAAAAATGAAAAATTGAGAAATGTCATACAGGGTGGCACAAGCTTGTGAAGCCTACTCCTACTAGAGAAATAGCATGAGCAAGTTTTCTCAACTCTAACTCTCATTCTTCTCTACAAATTGGCTTTACAAACTAGATGAGACAAATCTAACTAGGGGCTAGTGCACAACAAAATAAGTTGACAAACACTAAATTATCAATGAAATTCAAAAATTCTCAATATCACTAGTGTTAAGAGATTATAGGCTCTCCTTGTATTTGCAAAGAAAATGGCAATATACAAATGCTTTATAGATTTACATTTGTACTCTTTTTAAATAGCATATACAAAATCAAGTTTTTTTTGTCAATTGCAAGTAACAACAGTAATAACGTACTTAACAAATGAATCAACAAATATACAATTGTCTTTGAAAAAAAGGCATCCCTTTTTTCAAGCGTAGAGAACATTTTTCAACCTCCAAAATAAAAACATATCCTCCCTCTTTCCACTAAACAAAAAGCTCAAGTTTTGTGACAAATGAATAACAAGTTGGTGTATGCAATTACCTCAAGCAAATGGCAATAAATCCTTAAGATAAAGAAAAACCTTTAAACATTCCAATGGACATTATGCTTGTAGCTAAAAAGACAAATATCGTCTCTGAGGACCTTCAAGAAATTTGGTGTGCCCAAAGTAGCTTTTTTAAAGTAAAAAATTTTATTCATTGTTGGCCAATTGAAATCAACAAATAGGTCTCGTATTCACTCTTTGGCATACTTTTTTCTTGTTTGTTCACATCAAAAAGAAGAAGAAATGCAAGGAGAGGAAATGTCTATGTGGAATTTTGAGGCTAAACATATTATGGCAACAATCTAGAAACAAAATCTTCCTTTTAATTGTCCTTTTTTTTCCATCTTCACGTGAATCATAAATCATAAATCATCTACTAATTGAGTTGGCCATGTTGCTAAAAAATAGACAAATAAATATTTTCTTCAACATTCTTTGAGCATCCATTCCATATCACTCCTACCAGAAGCCCTCAAAACATCCATTGTCCATCTACTAGATACCTTCTTTTCTTGAAGTTAAATTTACAGCAACAATGTGAGTCAAAGAATTTGTTCATGATGTGGCAAGGAAAAAAATGTTGCAAAAGCATTTGTAACCTCATCWTTTCACATTTTTATTTCAAAATCCCTTTCAATTTTACTCAACATCTCTCAATGATTATTATTTTGTGTGCATTCTATAGCCAATGTTTAATGAACTAATACTATATTTCATGTTCACCATACAAGTTTCAATTTGAATATGTATTTTCTAATTTTTTATTTGCTACTAACTTTAAATAGATATTGTCTTATTTCAATTATGGATCAAAATTCAACCATTTTCTATTTTGCAAAGAGTAATTTAGATCATTGAATGTTACTAAATTTATTTCCGTGCCACTTAGAAATGCAAAATGCAAAATATGGCTTCACACCATTTGTGATAAGTGTTCATTCATGATGATTTTTTATTTTTATTTTTAGATTRTAAAARATTCCTTTATTCCCAACTTTTAAGAATAYCCACTTCATTGTTTGTTTTTTATATGAATTTAGAAGTGTTACCAATAGTGAAACATAAAATCTATACGTAATAGGGAATACATGATTTTATAATATAGAATTTGCAAATGCAACATAGAATTTATGTATGGCCAGTTTTTACAGTTTGGAAAAAAAATTGGATATTTTTAAATAAAACAACATGAAAACTAACATTTAAACTCAAGTACCATATGTTGAAGCGCCCGTAGTGTAAATGCGTCATTTGTCAAACAATAGCGACAAAGCGTCATAGATTTCAATCCCTTATCAAATCCAAAGCGTCACATAAGGTCACATATCAAATAGATCCAAAGTACCATCTACCAAAATAAATCCAAATCCTTTGAATACACATCACTTGTCAAAGTGTCACGTATTGAAGTATCAGTGTCAATGAAACACTTTATAATCCGCAGTTTCGATTGTCAACTCCAAAACAATTATTGAAGTGTCATAGAATCTATCTCTCGTACGAGGTCTCGTACTACTTCAAAGTCCATTGTTCACTGTCCACTGTTCTGTCATTACTTTGGAATTGAGTTGTTTTTGTGATTAACTTTCGTCTCRATRAAAGACRGCAAAGGCCACRGCCGGATTTATAATAGCGAGTCTCAAAATAGATGTTGGTGTTGGTGTTGGATGTCTATTTGAGTGTTGCTMTTGCTATCCTTGCAGGTGTCAAGAGGGAGGCTCATACCAAACTTTCTCAAAGAGTTGATGTAGCCTAGAAATTGGTGTATTTTGGGKCTAATGGTGTTGCTACATTCCAAGGTTGCAAGTGGAGTAAATGTACATCTAAAAGAACAAGTMGTTTGCTATTGSATCGGCATTCATTGCATGGCACATTGCACAAATTTGGTAGTTTGAAGCATTCTCAAATTTGCCTATTGTTCATAATTTGGAGACTTTCTGCCAATCACTCCAGTTTCATATTGTTTTGTTTCCGAGAGGCATTTGAAGCCCACTACACTTGTAGAGATTATCAAAATGGAAAGGCTTAAAATTCTAAAAAAAACATCACCACTAGGTGGATATTTGTATTTGAGTTGTTCAATTACGTACTAGGAAAATATTATATATTGTTGTCAAGAAACATTACAATCCATTAAAGGAAATTCATGCTCATAACAATTTGGTTCTTTTTTGCAATTGTAACCAACTAGCTTGCTTTACCTTATATCATCTCTTTGCTAGAGTCCATTCAATATTCGGTAAATTTGTTCAATTGAAATTGACAATTGTGTTTTAACTCTTAGAGGTTTTCGACTATGTATTCACCAAAATCGCTCTAAAACTTCCATTTCTAATACAAGTATCAAATTTTAGATAAAAAATATTTTTGGACGCATGTAACCATATGATCTTATAGTGCACTTGTTTGAAAAAATGTGGACAAAATTCCAAAAATTTCCAAGATTCCAAGATAATAGCATTTGAAATGACCTCGGAAATGACAAAAATACTTTTATTGGCCCTGTAAAATCTACAGGGCAACTACACTTCGCAAGGTCACAATTGTATGAAAAAACGTCCAAAATTCTTGCCTACATGTTGAAAAATTTCAAATCATTTGAATTGTACAACATATAAGGAAAAAATAGTAAGTAGAAAGAAGTAGAGAATACTAAATAGTTGGTAATTTAGTTATGGAATTGAAAAATTCCAATTTCAATGGTTGTGATGTTGTAATAAACAATCTATACCCAATGTTTTTATTTTATTTTTCAAAAATCTTAAAAATTGAGTTGAATAAAGAACTGTAAGGTTATTTTAGCATAGAGATCCCATAACTACACGCAAACTAAAACTTCTTGTAACTTTCATGTCATTAATCAAAATGGAATGATTCAAAGCTTTCCACGTACATATAGCTCCTGTGAAAGGAAAGCAAGAGGGAAGCAGCTGTTAGGAGAGAATGGCAATGGAATGGCGCATAAAGACTATTTGCCCTACCCACACCAAATATCTCAACTTCCCCTCCATCAAAAGCAAACTGATGTGACTACCTGATGTGGAACCACGACGTTCCCTGCTCGCAATGAATTATTTGAGGCCTCCCTGTCACAAGCAGCATGCAGCGGCAGAGCAGACGTGAAGGGAAGGAAAACATTGCGCCAATGAGGTCGCAGATCAGCCAGGGATGGACGGACGGACGCACAGATGGATGTAGACAGCGCTGCTGCTACACACGGATGAAATCTGTCAACCGACGGACTTCGTCATTAAAGGCACTGCGCTCCAGTCCTGGCACGCCATGAAAGACCTGGCTCGGAGTTGTACGAAGGTGGGCCCCCCCGTAGTTGGCAGAGCATTGGATTTCATTGGGCAGTTTTGAACGTGGAGTTTACGATGCCATTTTCATCCATGCGCGTAAATGAACTGAACATCATGCAAAATTGACACTGTAGACCGACAGGAGAAACTTATTTCATTCATCCAACTATTTTCTCATTCATCCTGAAAAGGACGTCAGTTGATTTTTATGAAGCGGGAGCATGCTGTTTTCATCCATGTGCGTGCACGAAGATGATGCAAAATTGATGGACGAACAAGAGACAATTATTTCATTCATCCAACTGTTTGTTCATTCATCCAGGAAAGGACTTTGATTTCACAAGCAGAAGCATGCTGTTTTCATCCATGAGCGTGAATGAATGTGATGCAAAATCGATCATGATAGACAGGAGATAATTATTTCATTCATCCAACTCTTTGTTTTTTCATGTAGACTAGTATGCCCTGTGTCGTTGCCACAGTCAAAACAAATTCCAAACCCAGTAGTAAATTTATAACCCAGAAATACTCAAAAATCAATAACTTTCTCATTAAGTGTCAAAACACCACAAAATCAAACCTATGCAGTCCTCCTTGCTGAGGGCTTTTCAATGGTACCAAATGCACCATTGGGGGACATACGGTTTATTTTATATATTTTTAGACCCAAAAATAACTCAAAAATCAATAACTTTCACCCCATAGGTCGAATCGCCACGAAACCAAGCCCGTGCACCCTTCCTCACCGAGAGCTTTCCGATGGTACCAAGCACGCCAGTGGGGGACGCACAGTCCGGGAGATCTCAACGTAACAAACAAACAAATTAAGAAAGAATATTCCATGCTAACTTAATGTATAGATGTATAGATATGAGCAGTGAACTCAAGATAGATCCATCCATACATCTATACCTTCTATCTATATCTTTAACCCTTGAATGTCGAGGCAGACGTTTCGTGTCCGATGGATGAGAAAGAATCAATTATTGTAGGATAAAAGTGCAACTATTTGTCCTTGGAATTTTGTGTGGAAAGGGGAGATCTTCTATAGTACTTTGATATTTAATGAGTATTTTTGGATTATTTTAAGCTAGTGATTCCCACGGTATCAAAATAGGCTATTTCTACAATTACCAGTCCGTCCTTGCAACAATTTAGAGGTGAAAGTTGATTTCTAAACCTACACAAATAAAAAAACTTTAAACTATAAAGTGCTTCATAACCAACATACGAATACATTGGTAAAAGAAAATATCATTGATTTCAATTGACTCATTCGTCAACTAAATGGCTTTGAAATGTGAAAAAAATAGCAAGAAAAGTTGCAAAAACACATCTAAGGCTAAACCTCCTTCTACCAAAATGCTTCTTAGTTCTTAGTGTCTCATAACTTCTTAGATTGATATGGAATTTTAATTACACGAACTACTTGTATGCATAGCTTTCTCCACTATAAGAAACTTGCGTTTTGGGTGTTGTTGACAAAAAACATAGTTATAGAATAACGTGTGCGGCTAAGTTGGAAAACAAGTAGATGTCACCATATATGGACATGTTCTTGACAATGATTAGAAAAATAAGTTCATTGCTTATTGTAACATTTGCAAAAACATGAACTGCCAAGTCAGCAAGTAGACCCGTTTTGACCATGGATAAGTTGGTAAAAATTACTATGATCTATGGTAAAATGCAGACCACATATAGAAAATTTAGAGAATAGGCAGCCATATGGGTGACATGGCATGCTTTGCAAAAAAAAGGAAATGGATGGATGTCCACCATGGATGAAAAGATATGGTCTTTATACAAGTGGGGTGGAAGGAAGAGAAACAATCCATATGGGATATGTAAAGCAAGAACTGTGTTTAGTGTAAAATGTTGAAATAACACGATCAAAATGTGTGAAACAAAATTGTACATGTACTATAGTCACATTTCCATATTCTAGCTATCCCTTATCTTTTCACTAGAAGAAAACCGCGTTGGACTGCCCAAAATCTGCGTTAGATTAAACGAAAAACATCATATGGTTTATGTTGAAAACCATGTTGAAAATGCAGTGAAAACCAAGAGAAACATAGACATCGTAGAATCCAACATAGATTTTGCGTTTCCCTACGTTTTAACACAATTCACAATGATTTCAACGTGGTTTTTGACGTAAACCATATGATGTTTTTTGTTTAATCTAACGCTGTTTTGGGGGAATCCAACGTAGATTTTGGGCAGTCCAACACGGTTTTCTTCTAGTGTTTGGCTCATCGTGGGCAGAGAATGGATATGGGTATGACCTCTCTACCTTTCATTCTTAATTACTTTTGATGAAGTAAATCCTTCATTTTGCCATCAAAAATTCTCTTGATGGTAGATGGTGAGTTTTCATTAATTCTTGTTGAATTTAACAATTTACTTATTTATTTCATTTTGTCTTGTATTTTTGTTTAAATGATATTTTATATTGACCATGTTGTGTGGTTACAATTGATGTTTAAAAAAACATCTAGACGTCTAAGATGATGTTTCAAAAAGCAATATAAAAATTCTCAAATGGCATGAAAGTGGCTGATTAGGCATGCCACATCATCCTTGACAGTTGCCACGTCACTTTTTCATTGTCACATCAGATGCCATATCAAATGCCATACTAGCATCATACAGGATGAAAGAATTCTGACGTGGCACTTCCCGCCAAATTGGTGCTTACATTAAGCTTAGTTGTTCACCACGTGGCACTTTGCCAGCATTGGAAGACCAAATTTTGAAGGACGTACAACAAAACAAGGCTAAGTCATGCATGTTTTTTTGAGATTTCAGCACTTTTTTTGCCCATTCATTATAGCGTTGATTTTTTTCGCATCAATATTGACAATTGCTAGCTTTCTTTAAAAAACGATATTTTCTTGTAGTGCCCAAAAATATATTGAACATGGACATTGTATGAAGAAATTTTTTTTGGTCAAAATTCACTATAATCCAAAGATGTCCAGATTTTGAACTTCAAATTGCTTCCAAACATTCAAATCAACTTGAATTCACATGAAAGTTTTATTACAATAATTAGACTTCAAGAAAAATATAATCCAACAAATTTTATTAAAAAAGAACATTAAATGAAGGAGATACAAGCCCTCATAGTTGCAATTGGCAAAATGCAATTTGGTGAACTCAAATTGAATCTATGAACTTCAAATGGATTTCAAAAAATCAATACACCTTAGATTGATTTGAAAATTTTATTACACAAACTAAAAGAAAAAGACAGTGAAGATTTCCAACAAATTGAATTTGGACATCAGATACAAAAGTGACAACATTTGAAATTGAACTTGAACACTATATGAGTATATTTTTGGTCCTTAGGGGCGCTTAGGGGTTAAGTGAACTTCAACCCTAAAAGCCCAAGGGGTTTGGGCAAAACACAAATGTGTTCTAACTTCTAAAATATAAGTTCCATAACTTTTTTGAAATTTGTATTAAGGAAGATAATGTGAAGTACAAAAAGTAGAAACTATCTGTACGGTCAAAAATTTAAAATTGTTTTTAGATCCTTTTCTAAATGAATTTTGAAGATATAACTTCAAAAATTCACCAAAAATACAATTTCTATCTTTAGCATTTGAATTTTATTTGATTGGTCAAAATTGTGGTTTCTATTGTGAAAAAATGCATAAGATCTAGTAACGGGAATATCAACTCTTTCTTGAAATACTGTAAGTTTTTCAACACTGAGAAATTCTAAGGACTTTGTGCTATTTTTCAAATAACTTTTGTTTGACCGTAGCGATCTTAATTTTGAATACACAGATTGAAAGACAACCGAATTTTTCCATAAAAAAAAGAAAGAATTGAAACAAAGTTTTTTTCTGCCTAAAAATTCTGCCCAAAGTCGGGCCAAAAAATGGTTGCTTGAGTACTTAGGGGTTAAAACAAACATTTCAAATACCAAATATTTTTATTATAAGTAATAATCTGCATCGTACATTCTTATGTCAATTTTTCATACGGAAAACATCTAAATTATAATTATTAGTATGATATTCTTAGGAATTTATTTGTAGTATTCATATGAATTAAATGTACTTGTATAAACTCTTCCTTAACCCTTAAAGGACCATGCATCCAAAAGTGGATGCACCTTGGTCAACCTCGATTGCAACTTTTAAAATAATTGTTTTTGGAGTTAGATTTCAACTAAGGAAATGAAGATTCATAAGTTTTGTATGTACTCCATTTTGAAATTTTGAAAAATGTTAACAACTGAAAAAGTTATTGCAAATGAAAGCTCTATGTGTTAGAATCCCCAAAACGTAATATGGTGTGCTTTTCATTTATATTTTCTATTCCAAATTTTTTTTGAAAATTAAATTATAAAATTATGTTTTTCAGTCCATCCTTCATTTATAGTAAAAATTACAGATTATTTCCATATATTATATAATTGATGTAATTTTATTTCCACCTTTAGCTTTTAAAAATCACAATAATTTGATTTTTCCATAAAAAATTATTGAAAAAATACAACATGAATGGGAAGTTTGTTTATCTTCAAGCAAAAAATATCAAAATCTTACTTATCAATTAAATAAAAGGATAAATTTAGTTTCATAGTCAAATTTGACATCAAGGTCTTTGTTGTGGTTGTTTTGGGTGTAAAAACTATAATAACTAATTGAAAATTTTTCACATTGATTTCCATTGCTACTTGTAACACTTGCAAAAATTTGCAAAAATTTGGATTGTTTTTGCTATTTTTATTCATTTATGTTCATTTTTTGCAACAAAAATGATAACAATTACAATTTATCACAAAGCAAATTGAAATTTCTTGAAGTGATATAGAACTCAAAGCTTCAAGTAATAAAAATATAAGATTGTTGTTTGAACACAAATTGAAAGGCTAAATTTAGCTCAAATAGGAAGTTTGACCATTTCACAATGGATCAAGTCCTTTAAGGATTAAGAAGGAATGGAGACAGTAATGATAAATATCATAGTTTAATTGGTTGTACTCTCTTAATCAAATTAAGAAAAATTCTATAGAAAATGTTCAAAAGAAATGTAATATAGAGCCTTGAAGATCATGTTGCTTTCAAAAGGTTACAAAAAATGCAATTCTAACCATTTTTGAAGAATCCAAAATAAACAATAAGGGTCAAATTAATCACACTCAAAGGTTCCAAAAAAGAGATTAGACCCACTAAAATATGCAATGTGACATCTTTTTAGTTATTGTTTTTTTAAACTAATCTATTAATTTTAAGTATTTTAGTCCTTTTTTATTAGTTCTTTAAGTCATATTAAGACTAGTATTTTTTTTTCATAAAAAAATCAAATGTTCTTTATTAAAGTTCCAATTGAAGTTTAGATGTCTCTGCATGTCAGGTTTTCAATGGTAGAAAAGGAGTCTAATTTCTAATTAATAATAATAAGATTGAATTCCAAAAAATTATATTTATATATAATAATATGATAGAGTAGAAAAAGACTATTCTGCTACAATTTGAGTGTTTTTTTATTTTCCATAATATTCAAAAGTAGAAACATGTGAATGTCCTTTTCAATATAAAAAATAATTCCAATGAGAATTATGTTAGAACAAAAAATGTGTATATTATTCAAATCAAGAGCCCTATGTAATCTATTTTTGGAATTGAATGTTTAATTTTTTTTAAAGAATAAATCAAGAAAATGTCAAAAATCAATTAATTAATTAAAAAATTATATTATTTTGTATTCAAGATTTAATCACTATAAAGCCTTCAAAATAGCTATATGCTTGAGAAGCATAAAAAATTTGGATTAAAATATCCTTTTAACATGCTATATAATACAATAGATACTAAATTTAGCCCTGCAGCTGGTGATTTACATCCTTCTAAGGATTTTACCTATGAAATTTTTCTTCAACTTATTAAAGGGATGCATTCCAATACTATTCATCCATAAATTTGTTAAAAGAATGACAACATCAAAGGAATTTAGAGCTTTAAAAGTTTAGAAAAGGAATAAAGTCCTATCCTACAAAAGTAATCCCGATGGTACCTTTGAGTGTGGTTGGCAATTTTAACAACTAAAGTCAATAAGAATCTAAATTGGAATAGGAATTTAAATATTTATAGAAATCGCCAATTAAATTCAAACATGATTACAATATTGCCACAAAATTCAATTGCCATTATTGAGAAAGTTTTAGTTAGTTTCATAAAAAATTTATTATCCAAAAGTGGCATGCTATATTCTACAATGTATAATAGTATTTAAATTTAACTGAAATTTTAATTTTGATAT
Source organism: Pleurozium schreberi (assembly GCA_006891605.1). Lineage (NCBI taxonomy): Eukaryota > Viridiplantae > Streptophyta > Bryopsida > Hypnales > Hylocomiaceae > Pleurozium > Pleurozium schreberi. The sequence goes on along the minus strand of VACF01001367.1, from coordinate 138,756 downwards.
GGAAACACTTATTAGGCACACTTATTAGCATCATAAATTTTTGACACTAGGTGAATATCTAAAGATTACATTTTTTTATTTACGTACTCATTAATATTGTCTAGTATGTCTTTTTTTGTGTAGAAGCACAAAACACCTACTCATTTTGTTGCATGTGGAGCTAGTACTTGCAATGCTATGAACACTACAAATAACTTTCAATATTTTAAAAATGTGTCCGTTTTATGCTCCCCAAAGGCCTCCAAATGTGTTCCAAATTCACAACCTAAAAATTCTAATGAAAGAATCCTCTATGAACAAAAAAACTTTCCTCATGGTGTTCAATTGTGTGATGATATGGACGTTGACGTGGATATTCCGAATGATCTCCAATTTCATGGAGGTTCACAGTCCAACTCCAAAAATTGGGGTACACATTGAACAATGCTTGCCAAGATTGCCATCACAACCAATTGTAAGTAATTTTCAATGCATGATGGTACTTATTTTGAAATGTTTCTTGTATTTTTGTAGGCCTATGTTGTTCAATTCATAAGCTCAAAGTTTTGTGTTGCTATCTAAATGAAGACCAATAACTTTTGGCCCATTTCAAGCTATCCCGGCCCGTTTGAATAGGAAAGTGGTCTTCCTCATAGCCCGGTATATATAAGACAAGAGTCTATCGATCTTTTGTTCATGTTTAGGGTGAAAAGCAAGTGGCTCAATGTCRTCCTAGACCTAAATGGGAGATTCCACCTATATTTCTTTTTTTCTTGGTATTCCCACTAAACTTTGGGAYTCTTTAGGATTTGTACTATGTGCTAGCAATGCTTCCAAGTATGTTGATTCAGTGGCTGTGTTTTAGATTATGTTTTAGAGTAGAGCCAAATATGCAATATTTTTTAGCGCTGTGGATTACATCATTCATGATCTTAGTTTCCACCATGCAATCCATTATGGACCTCTCAATAAAGCCCATTGATGATGGTGTGCTGGATTGCTTGCCCAATGGGGAAAAAAAAATGCCATCAATGAGCCCCTCCAACACCACTCAAATTGTAAAATTTACTTCTTTTAACTAAGTTGATTATAGAGTTTTATAAATGAAGTTGTATGTTGACTATGGACTCACTGTTTGGACTTTCAAGATATGAGTGAAGCTGGTTTTTATTCATGTGGTCAATTTGTTTTGATGTTCAATTTGGCTTAGTTGTAAATACGTCATTACAATGCTAACTTTCCCTTCTACTATTTTCTTTGTTTTATAGCTCTCCAAATGATGCACTCCAATGATTGAAGTCTATAGACACCACTAAGTTCAATCCAATACGTCCACCACCTATTAGTTTAGAGAATGATGAAAAGCCCTAGCACATCAACATCAGCCACCTCCTCAAAAACTAGTACAAGTGAACATCATTGACCATCCAAGTCTCATGACAATCCACTCTAGCAATGTTTGTTGTCCTTGAGATGCATGGAAGAAGAAGTTATTGCAAATGCAAATTAAAAGCTAAAGTTTTTTTGCCAAACTTTGGAGAAACACATGAAATATAGTCAAAGGTTAGAGATATGGAAAGCAATGGTTGAACTGAAGAGTAGATCTCATGCTTTATACTATGTGCAAGTATAGGAATTTTAGAGATTTAAGAAAATTATATATATATACACACACACACGTAGACACTCAGCACTTTATGTCTTGTAGGTGTGAGACTCAATCACACTCTTAGACTTCTTAAGAATGAAATTACAATAGGCATCTTGCAAGTTGAGAGAGTTGTCCAAAATGTGTTATTCCTTGCAAAATTACTATAAATAAACAGATTCCACGCAATCTTCCATTGCTTTCCTTGTTGTGAGTAACTTACTTGAATGTGCACTTCTGCATTGCATATGAATGTTACTTTCGACTATAAATATATGAATTGGTAGCATAGAATTGGATACTGGTCAAGGGCTACCGATACTCCCATTCTCTGGGAATTCTCTCAAATTAATGATACTGTATATTGTGTTGTTTGTTTTATAATTTGTTTCAGGAAAATCTTCTGAAGTCTTTGAAAGAACAGAAACCACGTGTACCTAATAACAGAATTAGGACTTCAGTCAGAGTAGGTATTACGGAGTACATTTAAATGAGGGTATAAGTTAGATGCTGCTACAGTGAATAGGGGTATTAAGGGGACCCATACTAATTAATTGACATTTCACACTATATATAAATATCTACCTTTGTTGTACATCAACAATGACTAATTAAAAGTGTCCGGGGATGTACAATCATCATGTTTTGAGCATCTACATTTCCCTCATTTAGTCCCCTTAATACCCCTATTCAGTGTAGACTAACGTTCGTGCTATCCTTTTCCAAAGAGAAAATTGTTGTCCTCCTGCATTAATTTGTGATAAGGTAGGAGGCTCAAACTCCGACTAGGTATTTTGAACCAAACATGACACAAAGGTACATTTTGCTTTCTTCAACATACAAAAATGTACAAAATGTGTACATTCTAGGAGGAGGTCGCTTTTAGAGCCCTATGGCATTTCAACTTCAAAATTTCATAACTAATTCCACATAGCTCCAAAAAATATGAAACAACTTGGGTTAAATGCCATTTCCTCTTGTCTCTCAAAGAAAATTTACTGAAAAACATTTCAAAATATTTTACCTCCCTAAAATTCAGTTTCAATCGATAGGATCCATTGATGATTGCAAGGTGAGATCGATCATGTCTCTGTCACACTCAGCTAGCWATGCAACCCCAGTGAGTGCAGTCGCACCCACAAAGAAAGAAACGAAAGACAACTTGCGTGCTGTGCAAACCTGTCTATCTGATTTATAATTCCCAATAACATGTAAGGAACAGCATAGCAAGCATAGCAAATATATATGCAGCTAGTAACTTACTTTAGGAGAAAACCAGCCACGGAGGGCTCAACACCCAAATCCTCGCACTGTGGGTAATTAGTTTCTAAACATAATGAACACTACACTAATAATGTTAATTAGTGTTTAGTGAAGATTAGTGTAGTCTATAGTGTTTACCATTGAACACCAATTTCCAACCACTTTCCATTTAGTGTTGATAGTAAGACTTAAAATCAATGGGACACCTTTCTTTCCACCACCTTTCCTTTTGCCACCTCTCTCTTCTCCACTTGCCTCTCCTCTCCACCTGCCTCACCGCTCCCCCTCCTCCCTCGTTGCTCCCCTCCTCCTCCCTCCCTGCTCTCCTCCTCCTCCTCCCTCGTTGTTCCCCTCCTCCTCCCTCGTTGTTCCCCTCCTCCTCCCTCGCTGCTCTCCTCCTCCTCCCGGACTGCTCCCCTCCTCCTCCCTCACTGCTCCCCTCCTCCTCCCGGACTGCTCCCTCTCCCTCACTACTCCTCCTCCCTCTTTGAAATTGGAAAAGAGTGGTACTCTCGATAAACACTAAATATCAACTTTGTAAAATTTGGAAGGTGTAAAACATCATGGATGATGGCAATTAGAGTTCAAGTTGAGATTTAGTGTGTACGCATTATTGATTCAATTGACATTTAGTGTTCAAGTTCGTAATTAGTGTTACGAACACTAATTAACATTATTAGTGTAGTGTGCCATGTGCCGTTCCCACACGCAAAACAAAAGTAAAAGTGATTTTCTTAATTTTTTATCCATAAAAGCTTTGAAATTCAATAACTTTGGCACCGCAGGTTGGAACGCCACAAAACCAAGCCCGTACACCCCTCCTCGCCGAGAGCTTTCCGACGGTACCAAGCATGCCACTCGGGGACGCACGGTCCGGGAGATCTCAACCTAACAAAACAAAACAACACAAACAAACAACCTGATTTAAAGGATAGATAAGTCTGAGTCCATTGTGTTTTTTTGACTCTAATTAAGGTTCACAAACTATCTTGAAAATGCAATAATATAATTTCATTTCCATAGAAACATCTAATCAAGGTCGGCGAGCCTGATGAAAAGCTAGGTCGGCCACAATCAAGTCTTTGTAAGACCAGCCCCATGGCTACACGGCCAACTAACACTATAAATGTTCTAAACCATTGATTTTCTTTTGACAGAGAAGATCAATGGCCAAGAATGTTTATACTGTTGGTTGGCCATGTAGCCGTGGGACTGCTCCAAGTTAGTGGGTCGCTAAAACTCACTGCAACATCAACATCATGCAAGACCTTCTTCAAGATGGATCAAGCACTTGCTGAAGGCCACTGGGTCGCCAGCTAATTGTTGTAGTTCATCTTTCCTGAAAATGGCATATAATTATACTCAGTCAACAGTGTTGACAATGCATTTAGTGACCACTTCAGTGCTTCCCTTGTCAAGTACAAAGTGCCTCATGTGGGCAAAGCCAAGCTTGCTAGGCCACAGTAGTGCTCCTAGATTGTTTCACTTGCCCCCCACGAGGTCATTCAACACAATGAACACTTATTCAATAGTCAAAATCAATAAACAAAGCAATTTTAGTGGGACAAAAATTATGCTTGATTTGGAGGTTTTCAGGGAGCACTCCATAATAGGCATAAACCAGGAGAATGCAATGTCCAAATYGAGCCGTTCAATGCAACAACACATTTGAATGAACTCAACTCTCGCTGTTTTTTAAATCATGTCCAAAATCAAGTATTCCAAATCCACAAAGTTTGCTAATTTGGCATGTCAATCGTGTCCTACTGATAGGTCTCTCCTAACCTTTTGCTCCATTCTGCACTTCAAACCTAGCAGTATTCCCCAACTTACTAATTTAGCTGTGAGGCTTATAAAGGAAGTGAGTCATTTTTTGCATACATCTTCGAGTTTACATTTAACCCTTAATTGGTATTTTCTTGTGCAGGTCCATTGTATGCCCATAATATGTCAATGTAGGTGACTAAGTTTTGCGGTGGTGGCATGTTTTGATTAGTTAAGGAGAGGTAGATTGAGACTGATAATACTCATTGCTTGTCTTGTGCAAATTTTGAAGAGAGTGGATATGAAGTAGAAATTTCATTGGTCTCGTAGTGAGGGAAATCTGAAAGAAATCTCTACTACTACCAACTGGTGTTATTTGAGTGAGTGTAAATCCACCTAACATAATCTACATGCATTAAGACTTTCACCATTGAAGGCCATATTCGTTAAATTGAGACTTTTCGCAGATTTTGAGACAGAATGCTAGTTATTGGAAAATTCATTTAAAAAAATAGTAATTGAAACTAAAAATAAATAATGCTCAAATAGTAATCCTATAATGAAATTCTAAAAGTTGGTGTTGTTACCTATTTATGAAAAAATAGTAGTGAAGAGATAGAGCGGTTTATCTTCAAGTCCAAGATAAAAATGAGACTGCAAAAAGTCTCAATGTAACGAATATGGCCTTAAATTTGTGGCATGTTTTGATTGCTTAATCAATCAAAGAAGTCAAACAGATCACCTCTCCTACATTGACATTATGTTCAGTAATTGCAAAGTAGTCCAAGTCATCAAAAATAATCCTAGGTCTTTACCAACCTCTCTACCTGCCGCTCGGTAGGTCCCAACCAACAATTGTTTTTGATAACTTGACCTGGTTTGCAATTAGTACCTAGTCCATTTAGCATGCTTTGCAAACAACTAGCTCAATCTCCTCAAAGTTGCACAATTTTGTGTCGCTGTAAGTTGCCAATTTCATTTTTTTGTTGTTCAAACAACAGGGTATTTGCACCACATTGAAGCAAGGGTCCTTCCATTGTCGCCAATTTTGGAGCTAGGGTCATAGAGAAGATAGTAAGTTAGATTGTTGCAATTGCTTATTGGATTTTAACTAACTTCTTCAGGTCGATTACTATGAAATGATAGTCCTTGTCATTATCTGTTGTGCATTGCTTTGTATCATGGTAAAAGGTCCATCAAGCGCTAACTTAATATAGAGGTACATTTTGCTTTCTCTTTGCAATAGCAATGTACAAATAGTGTACATTTTAGAAGGTTGATGGTTATAATTTGAGCCCGAGCGTGACCACTGTGTTTCAACTTCAAAAATTCATAAAAATTCAAAATTGGATGTAGGGATTATAATGGATATACTTACTTTATTGTGAAAAATCATTTGACTATTTAAATAAAAAATTTGATGTTTCAATAATTCAAAATAGTAACCCATGCAATGATGTCAATAATAAATCTCCTCTTCTTGGCTTTTGCAAATAGTGTGATTTTTCACTCAAAACTTCTGTCCCTTAAAGGACAAACCAAGCCCAAGGGCATGGTAAAAAGTCAAAAATGAATTTCAAATTATAACTAAGTGATTTTAAATATCTTTAAGCTTAACTAAAACAATGTAACTCCGATAATCTACTTTGTGGTTTTTTTTTAATGCTTTAAAGGTAGTATTCTAAAAGCTTAGAATACATCGTTTTTTAACTTTCCTATTGAATTAACCTTAGTTAGTGTTGTTGCTATCATTAAACAAAAACTATGTTTATTAGATCTTAGAGGCAATTAAAAGAAGATTCCAACACACTTTAGCATGCAGTTTTTGGACAATGTACCAATGAGTTATGAATTTCAAAGTATAGTCTTTAGATGTATCTAAAGTCAAGAATAGACTTATGAATTTTTGTATTTTGATTGTAATCAATGTCTAGAAAATAATGACGATGTTGGGTCCAAACGCAAGTGTCACATTTTAGGCAGTGTTGATTAGAAGTGTATTGTGTACATACCTTAGTTATCAAGTTTATCATATATATAAATATTGTGCATTTAGGTCAGTCACAATAGGGCAAAGTTGTTGTGAGAGTTTTGTTTTTTATCCATCTAATAGTTTGTTGATTCTTCTATTAAAGATTCATAAGCGCATCTATTAAATAATTTCAATTGAATGGGAAAAATTTATGAACCAACTTTTTCAAGTTTTTGCTTAAAAGTCATCATTAAATTATTATTCAAAGTTCCATTTTATAACACGTTTTTACAATCCTAGAATCATTTATGTCATCTTACCTCCTGTTTAAGCCATCTTATATTGAGTATTCTTGTTTTTCAAATTTTGATTTTAATCATTAGATGTTTTTTCAGCCCCGTAAGAGCCTGTTTCGGGGCTGTTCCCTGAAACTGTTCCCTGCACAGGGAACCAGCGACTGCTGGTCTGAAATTTTGAATTTCAAAAAAAAAAAAAAAAAATTTTTTTTTTTTCAGAATTCTTTGAAAGTATAAAGAAACTGAAAACTGATTTAAAAAATTATTTTTTTTTCAAAAAATTATTTTTTAAATAATTAATTAATTAGTATTATCTGACGTGGCAGTCTCTGTGCCACGTCAGATTGCCTACGTGGCAGAGTTCCAGAGTTCCCAATGTGTTCCCACAGCCCGGGAACTCGCAGTCTTCTAGACGGCCCAAAAAACATCTAATGAAATTACTTATTAGTGGTAAGTGATTCTAAAAATTATATTTCCAAAGAAAGGACATGGTTCAAAACATGGACATGGTTTGAAACTTTGGTTATACATTTGATTTGTTTTTCTTTGGATTACACCTTTCAAATCTATTATGCCATTTTTTTAGGCAAAAAAGTCTAATCACCCCCTCAGGGATTGTACCTATGTTTTTACCAAAAAATGATCTAAAATTGCCATATGTAGGACAAGTACTAAATTTTAGAACAAAAATATTTTTAGATGCATGTAACCTTAGGATCTTGTAGTATGCTAGTTTGAGAAGATGTGGAAAAAATTTCAAAATTTTCCACCATGAAGATTGCAAGATATGAGCATTTGAAGTGACATACCCCCTTTTTTTGGCCCTGCAAATAACCGAGCAATTGGAGGGGCAATTGCACTTCACAAGATCACATTTGCATGAAAAAATGTCCAAAATGGTGGCGTTTTCTTGGATTCAATCTTCAAAGCAAGTTGGCTACATGCTTGAAAGAGTTTAGAGTATTTGAAATTGTACAACATATAGAAAAAAATAGTAAGTAGAAAGAAATAGAGAATGATTGTTAAGAATTTTGTTATGGAATTGAGAAACCAATGGTTGCAATGTTGTAATAAATAATTTGCATCCTCTGATTCAATTATTTTCAAAAAATATTGGAAATGGAATTAACCCCTAAAGTTCCTTAACTACGTTCTCACCAAAAATGCTTCAAAAATGCCATTTTTAGAACAAGTACCAAATTTTTGAAAATATCATTTTTTGACACATAAAACTATAGGATCTTGTAGAACTCTAGTTTGAAAATATGTGTAAAAAATTTCAGAAATTTCCACCATGTAGACTTCAAGATATTAGCATTTGAAGTGGCAAAAATCCTATTTTTGGCCCTGCAAAAAATGGGAAGCTTCACTTCACAAGGTCAGATCATTATGAAAAAAGGTCCAAAATGGTTGTGCTTCTTTAGATTCATTTTTGAGGGCAAGTTGGAAAATATGCAAATCTCCAATCACACGTACCTGCCCAAAATTTCTATGTTGCCAAAAAACGCACATTGGTTCTTTAAAGGTTAAATAAAGGACTTTAAAGTTTGTTGTAGAATATTCAATCCATAATTGCTTGCAAACAAAAATCCTCATAACTTTTGAATCATTGATCAAATGGAATCACCCAAAGCTTTCCAAGTATACAAAAATATAGAAAACCAATTTTAAATTTTTATTTTTGGAAAAAGTGATTTTTTCTCATTTGCCCAGAGTGCATGATTTGAAAATGAAACAACATATCACATAATAACTTTTGACTTATATTTCCAAATGTCATAAATTTTTGTGCATATAAAAAATGTTCCTTGTTCTTACTTTCTATTAAAAATTTCAACCTAAAATATGCAAATCCCTAGTCACATGTACTTGCCCAAAATTTCTATGTTGCCAAAAATTGAATGTTGGTCTTTTAGGGATTAAAAAGAAAAAATTATAAAAGATGAAGTTTTTGTATATAGATATTTATCAAAATAATATGTCAAGGTGAATTTCTTGTGTGTGRATATACAAAAAGTTCATAATACTCCAAATTTCACTTTTATGGGACTTYCAATTGTTTAATTAGAAAATGTCCAAGTCGCAAAAAATCTAAAAAATGCCGTTTTAACCCCTAAAAGACCATTGTCCCTTTAGAGAATAAATAGGATTTTGGGCAGGTACCTACAGTCCCAAATACTATTCCTATTTTTTTGAATTTTTTTTTAAGATAGATAAACTGATGAGGTTTGTGGGAATATAATTTTTTTTCAGTAGGTGGCTGGGAAGAAAAGTTTTGCCTAAATAAGCTTAGAACAGGGGAGAAGGGGCAACCAACAAAAAATAAATTATTTTTTTATTTTTTATGATTTTTTTTCTCATAGATTATATTTTTGCCTACACAAAAAAATTTGATTTGTTCCATTTGGATTTGTTATGAGAAAATTACGGACAATCTTGTTTTTTAGGCAATCTAAGCATCTTTTTGAATAAATAAATTGTAGGATTTGATTCTGAATGCAATTTCTACAATTTTTCAAAAAAAGAAGTTCCATGTGGTTTATTTTGCTTGCTAGAACAATCTCACCATTGGGATTTGTGCGTTTTAATTCAATCTTATAGATATTAATAATTTAGATTTTTGTTCTATCTTGTACCTACTTCTATTTAACAATTTTTTAAAGACTAAAATTTATTCTTTTTTCATTTTCCAATTATTTCCTAGACCCTCAACTCAATTCTCCACCGCAAAGATTTAGAGCTCAAAACTATGTAGTGCAAAAAATTAAAGTTAAGAAGGTTCAAAGTCAAATAATCTAATCCCACAGTGTTATGAAGAATTTGATTTTTTCACTTTAAACACAAGTTTCTTGCAATATGTGCAATCAAAATTTTTGAAGTTTTATTCTTATACTACTTAGGTGTTAGATCCTACGATTAGATGTGCAAAAAATATAATTTTCAAATTTTTTACTTTTTGCTATAAGATTGACAGTTTTTAGTGTTTTTTTTGCAGAAAAATGGCCTTGGTGCTCGGGTTAAACTATATATATTGTATGTAATGATTATGTTCTTAAAAATCTATAAATTGATAATAGAATTTTGGATTAATTTTTTTTGCTTTTGGAACAAACCGGCATTGTTTTCAAAAAACATTTTTTTAAATTGAAAAAGAATGAATCTTTCTATTTCTAAGCATATGCAAAATTGCATTTATTAAGTTTAATTAGTTAATTAGTAGAAAACGCCAACCTTGACCACAAGATAAAATAGTTTAGTAGCATGTACATTGTGAACAAGTCATAGAATAATAAACTTTATCAATGTACTCAAACTTAAAAATTGATTGGTCAAAAATAATGAAAGGATAGGATGAATCATTAGATGTTTTTTCAGCCCCGTAGGAGATTGTTTCGAGGCTATTATTTGAAACTGTTCCATGTGTAGGGAACCAACGACCGTTGCTCTGAAGTTTTGAATTTAATAAAATAAAATAAAAAATAAAAAATAAAAACTCACAAATCTCAGAAAGTATCACAAAACTGAAAACTAATTAAAAAAAATTCAAATTGTTTTTAAAAAATTATTTGATAATTAAATTTTAAAAAATGATTAATTAGTATTGTCTAATGTGGCAGTCTCTCGGCCACGTCTGACTGCCTACGTGGTAGAGTTGACAGAGTCCTCTATGCGTTTCCATAGCTCAGGAACTCACAGTCTTCTAAATGCCCCCCAAACATCTAATGCAACGTTATTGCAATGATGTGGTCATCCTAAAAATCCAACTTGTAAGCCTAGGAAGATTTCCTCCCAAAGAATTCAAAGAGCATTCAAAAACTTATCSTTTTTTAATTTGGTCATACATGATTCTGTTTCATCTTTTTATTCAATTGTCACTAGAACAAAACCGTGTTAAAATCCCTGAAAACACGTCAAGTTGGTTATATTGAGTTTCCATTTCAAAACGCAGTCCAAAAGCCGAAAAACACAGAAAAATGCTTTTTCTGTGTTTTTCTGCGTTTGGACTGCGTTTTGCAACGGGAACTCAACACAACCAACTTGACGTGTTTTCATAGTGAGGGTGAAATTTGGTACGTAGCACATGCAAAATTAGTACTCCAAACTACAAAGTTTCATTTTACACAACATAGATGTATAATKATATTGTATTTTTCAATGTAGCAATAGTAAACATGTCAGTACATAGAATCTCTTGGAGCTCTTTGTGATTCCAACTTCAAAATTCATAGTTTATCATAAATACCTCATCAATCCTCCAAATATGAAACAACTTACAATAGATGCAATTTTCATCTCTCTTTTAAGAAGAAATAGTGAAAAGTACTTCAAGTGGTCTAACATCCTCCAAAATTGAAATCAACTTTTAACCCCTAAATGTTTTTGACTATGATTTTGCCAAAAATGCTCCAAAACTGCCATTTCCAATACAAGTACCAAAATTTAGAAAAAAATCATTTTTTGACACATGTAACCATAGGATCCTATAGTACGCTAGTTCAAAAAAGCATGGAAAAAATCTCAGAGTTTTCCACCATATAGATTGCAAGATATTAGAGTCTGAATTCACAAAAATCATTTTTTGGGCCTTGCAAAAAATTGGGCAGCTGCACTTCACAAACTCACATTCGTATGCAAAAATGTCCAAAATGGTGGTTACTCTTTGGAATAATTCTTCAAGGCAATTTGGTTACATGCTTGAAATCATTTGGAATTGGTATTTGGAATCATCTTCAAGGCAAATTGGTTATAAAAATTTCAAATCATTTGGAATTGTATAACATATAGGAAAAAAATAGTAAGTAGAAAGCAATAGAAAATGACTCAAAATTCTAAATTGTAAACAATTTATTTATGGAATTGAAAAAAGCCAATCCCAATGGTTAAAATTTTGTAATAAAAATTTACACCTATCGTTTTCATTTTTTTCCAAAAATATTATAAATTGAATTAAATAATGGATTTCAAACTTTTTTGTAGAGTCCGTTGTAGAGTAGAGAGTCTATAACTACCCACAAACTACCCCAAATTAAAACCCCTCACAACTTTGGACTCAATGATCAAAATATAATGATTCAAAGCTTTCCACTTAGATAAAAATCTAAAGAACCCGTTTCAAATTTTTATTTAAAAATAACCAATTTTCTTTTTGCTGCCCGAGCTGCCCACCGAGCAATGAAAACTATATATCATACAATGACATTTTAACTATGTAGTCCAATTTTATGAAAATTGTTGGGCCTTAAAGCTACCCTTTGGACGCATGTTGTGTGAAAATTTCAAAAAAAAAAAATAGAAACTCCATTCATAGTGAGCTGCCCCAAATCACTATGTTGCCATAAAACATAGTTTGTGCATATCCTCAAAAGACATTTAATGACCAAGCTTGGTTAGACTTTATTATTTTTATACATTAAAACAAACATTTCAAAAATTTGATATTTTTTCTCATGTGAAACTATATTTCTATAATTTAATCTCATTTTTTCATAATTAAAAACAAATTTGAATCTTATATGATTTTTGAGTAAAATTCTTTGCAAAAATTATATCAATTACAAATTTCTTTGAATTTATATGAGGGTGTTTAGAAATAATAGTGACAAACATCATAGTGTAATTGATGTATTCTTTGAGCTTATGCAAAAATAAAGTCTATAGAGTACATCAATTATTTTGAGCTTTTAATCCTTCGAGACCTAACAACTTCTTAATAATGGAGGTGAAGTGCTTCAATGACATGTTGTACTTTGATATTTTTTTTGCACATGCATGTGCTTTAATTTTTTAGTTTTAACCATACAAAAGTGAAAACTAGTTCATATAGTATATATGGAATTAATTGTCAAAAATATTGACCATTGGAATTTCAGATTATAAAAATTTTGGATGATCAACTTATAGGCAAAAAAACTCAATTTTGGGGGGAAGAGAAATTATAAAAAGTTAAATAATTCYCMCCCCCCCCCCCCCCCCTCCCTCTTCCAAAAAAAAGTTATATTGGAATCAAAAGCAAATTTAGTATTTCTTAAATTAAAGAAATAAAATATAAAAAACTCTCTCAAATTTGTACACATTTTCAATTAGAAGGACTACATAGGCCATACTAACCAAATTGAATCCCACAAATTTTAAAATTTTAAACTTAAAATTTTAAAATTTTAAATAAAGAAAGTGTGTATGTGAAGTGATTTTTGAAATTTGTTGATTGATATCATGAAAATTTTGTTTAGAACATCTCCAAAAATTTGAAATCATTCTAATCGTTTTCTGTATTTGATCACACTAGATTAAATCTTGTATTTTTAAAATTGTTGAAAAATAAATTTGAAAGAGTTCCTTCTATACCGAATTTTTTTCTATGGAATAAAGACTAGAAATGTTCATGAAAATATTTTTTTTCCATCCCCACTATTCTTTTTATTGTAAATAATTATGTTTGCTTTTTTTTTTCCTACTATACTAAATTTTTTAGTAAAATTTAAATTATTTACTTGGAAAATTGGAAAATGCAACAATTATGTCAACTTTTTACTCTACAGCATCCTACTTTACAAAATATTGAATTTTTTTCTCCTACTAAGAATTTGCTATTATAAATTTGTACATGACATACTATCGATTCTTTGTCCTTGATGGCTTAAGATGCTATCTTCAAAGGGTTACATAAATTATGATTTTTAAAATGTTGAAAAATATTCAAATGGAATAATAAATAGATTATTGAAACTCTTTTTTTTAGTAAAGTTTTTAAAGCATAATTTAAAATAAAAATCTATGTAAAAATTTAGATTCTAATTTTTAAAATTTTTGTGGTGCTTGTAATGTCTTCTAAAGGTTAAAAAGTCAGTTTATGCAGTCTACTTTTTAAGCGACTTTTTAAGAGCTAATTGCTATTGGGAGAAGGTAAAACCCTTGAAACAATTTTCAATATACTTTTGTAGGAAATAATGAAATTTGAATCTAACCCAACTCATTTCATAATTTTTGGACCTCCATGGAATTAGTTACTTGAATTTATGATGTAATCACTTCTTGGATAAAACCCGGGTTTCAAAATTCAAAATTATAGTGGTTACTAAAAGCAATTGTCTCTAGAAGTATACATCATTGGTAAATTGAAGAAAGCAAAATGTACCTCTATTGTTAGTGGTTGCTTTTAGAGCAAGGCCACTTTTAGCCCTAAATTGTTGTGACGTCCAATTTCTAGATGATGACCAAATTTAGATTCTTGTTTATTTCTCATTGCTCCTTGGATGAAAGTCATTTTAATTTGTGGAGATACTTTAACAAGTTCTTGTCCTATCTATCGGTTGGATTTGGTGTGCCTAGGGTACATATCTTTCTAAAATTACAAGTGTGAAAATATGTCAAGTGGTTGACCAAGCCAAAATTGCATTGACTCTAGTTCAAANGATGGAATCTAAAACTCAAAATGTACAGCTTCTAGATGTAAATCAATTCCAAAATACTCTTCAAAATAGAACTTTATAATAATTTTTTCCAAATAGTCAATTCCGGAATTACTATGGACGTTTGGGGATTAGAGCACCCTACCTTACCTTATATGAACCTTTTACCTCACAGTCACTACGGTAAATTGGAGTCACTGTCACTGTATATAATGTCAAAGTAAAATGATTTTTTTTAATCCTTCACTCAGCCGACTTCCTAATAATGTCCAGTAACAAATAATGGCCAACCGTCACAGTAAAACAGTAAAAGCTTGTGAACCCAGGCTAATTAGACCCCTGAATTGAATTAGAATCAAGCCTAAATAACTTAATTAGATTTTACAAGACTACGAATACATTGCCAGTTGAATAATTAAGCCTCTCTTTTTTGTTCACCACTAAAAGATCTAGACAAAGATCCTGACGACACGTGGAGACCTTGATTTCTCCGTGAAATAATTGCCGATTTTCAAACTTTCAAAAATACAGTAGGAGGACCGGGCTGATCACCAAATAGACAAAAAGAGTGAATACCAATATTTGAATAGGCCAACGAGCCAGCCAGCTAGCCAATTCAACCGGGTACAGTATCACGGGACCCATTTTCAAAACCGTCTCGGAGTCTCCGTCAACGTCCCCCCCGCCCCTGCAAAAGCACTCAGCCACTGTACGGCTGGGGCTTTGCGTCATGATCCATCCGCACTTCTCATATGCAGTATACTGATCCCTTTCATCATCGCAGGCCCGGTAAGAATTTTGTTGTACAATTGCGTTCACCAGCAARAAAGAGCATATTCGTTTCTCAAAAAATTGGAATGGAATTTTGCGTAATTTCACTGCAAATCGATCATCCTGGAAGAAATTTCACCCAAGATTGATGCAGAAAAGTTGCTGGAGTTCATTTGCTGCCCGACATGGAGGAAGGGGGTGCATGTCCAGTTCAAGGTAAGGTTGAGTAACTTCTTGGGGGAGAGTCGATCTTTGGTTCAGGATCATGTGCCGTCTGGCGTTGCCCAGATTAGCAGCAGTGGCATTCTGCATTCTGCATGATGATGATCCCTACTAGCTTGAGCAGTTGCAAAGCAATCAGTCAGTGATGGAAATTGGTATTGTAGCTTAGCCAGTGATGGCGTGATGGCAGATGAGAACCGATAATAACCTCACTCCGGCACGGAATTCGATGCAGGTGAGCAGTGAAGCTCATAGGTGTAGCTTCCCGGCCCCACAGCCTGCTCTGATTGCTGCCACTTTTCTTCTTTTCTTCTTTTTCCCTCTGTCTGCCATTTGATGTCAAGTGAAGTGAAGCTTAGTAAGTTTACAGGCAGCCCGCACAACAATACCGGCCTGACTTTGAATCAGTCCGCTTCTCCGACATCTAACATTTCCTTTCTGCAGGTTGCAATTCACGTCTGTTGTAAAATTTCAGGAGAACAAATTTCAGCGCTATTCAGGCCCTCTAGTTTGCTGCATGTTGAAATTTCGTGGTCAGGCAGTTGGTTGGTGGGACGAGTGAGCTTCGTGCCCTTCTTACCAGTGGAGATTCCGACTCAGATGAGTGAGATTTCTTCGTTGCTGAGTTCTGTAGTTTGTTGCTGGCGAGCTTGACATTGCGAGTCAGGGGTTTGGGTGACGGAAAGGAGGTTGTGGTTGGAGAGGGGATTCGATCTTGGGCAGGGGAGAGAAGAGTTAGGCGGCACGTACTGTTGTGTGACGCCATTTCTTTGTCATTATAATGCACAGATTTGGTGGTGAGTTGCTGGGGTAATCGGTTCTTGGTTCTAGCCTTTGCTCTTGCGGATTGTCGGTTGGTTGAGCTCTATGCTTGTACGTTTCATTTGTCCATTCTGGTTTCTTTAGTGTTCCTGGATCTGTAGTTTGCGTTTCTGTTCATTTCGTTAGGAGCTTCCATATGTGGAGTTTTGATGAGTGGTTTTGTCGTGGTTTAGTCAACAGCTGAAGAGGATGACGAATCGCTAAGAAACAGAGGTTTGATCGGGATTCTGGCATCGAGTCACTCTGTGCCGGAGGAGAGGGTGTGAAGAAATTGATTAAGGTGTTNCATATGCAGTATACTGATCCCTTTCATCATCGCAGGCCCGGTAAGAATTTTGTTGTACAATTGCGTTCACCAGCAAAAAAGAGCATATTCGTTTCTCAAAAAATTGGAATGGAATTTTGCGTAATTTCACTGCAAATCGATCATCCTGGAAGAAATTTCACCCAAGATTGATGCAGAAAAGTTGCTGGAGTTCATTTGCTGCCCGACATGGAGGAAGGGGGTGCATGTCCAGTTCAAGGTAAGGTTGAGTAACTTCTTGGGGGAGAGTCGATCTTTGGTTCAGGATCATGTGCCGTCTGGCGTTGCCCAGATTAGCAGCAGTGGCATTCTGCATTCTGCATGATGATGATCCCTACTAGCTTGAGCAGTTGCAAAGCAATCAGTCAGTGATGGAAATTGGTATTGTAGCTTAGCCAGTGATGGCGTGATGGCAGATGAGAACCGATAATAACCTCACTCCGGCACGGAATTCGATGCAGGTGAGCAGTGAAGCTCATAGGTGTAGCTTCCCGGCCCCACAGCCTGCTCTGATTGCTGCCACTTTTCTTCTTTTCTTCTTTTTCCCTCTGTCTGCCATTGATGTTAAGTGAAGCGAAGCTTAGTAAGTTTACAGGCAGCCCGCACAACAATACCGGCCTGACTTTGAATCAGTCCGCTTCTCCGACATCTAACATTTCCTTTCTGCAGGTTGCAATTCACGTCTGTTGTAAAATTTCAGGAGAACAAATTTCAGCGCTATTCAGGCCCTCTAGTTTGCTGCATGTTGAAATTTCGTGGTCAGGCAGTTGGTTGGTGGGACGAGTGAGCTTCGTGCCCTTCTTACCAGTGGAGATTCCGACTCAGATGAGTGAGATTTCTTCGTTGCTGAGTTCTGTAGTTTGTTGCTGGCGAGCTTGACATTGCGAGTCAGGGGTTTGGGTGACGGAAAGGAGGTTGTGGTTGGAGAGGGGATTCGATCTTGGGCAGGGGAGAGAAGAGTTAGGCGGCTCGTACTGTTGTGTGACGCCATTTCTTTGTCATTATAATGCACAGATTTGGTGGTGAGTTGCTGGGGTAATCGGTTCTTGGTTCTAGCCTTTGCTCTTGCGGATTGTCGGTTGGTTGAGCTCTATGCTTGTACGTTTCATTTGTCCATTCTGGTTTCTTTAGTGTTCCTGGATCTGTAGTTTGCGTTTCTGTTCATTTCGTTAGGAGCTTCCATATGTGGAGTTTTGATGAGTGGTTTTGTCGTGGTTTAGTCAACAGCTGAAGAGGATGACGAATCGCTAAGAAACAGAGGTTTGATCGGGATTCTGGCATCGAGTCACTCTGTGCCGGAGGAGAGGGTGTGAAGAAATTGATTAAGGTGTTYGTGAGTTTCAACCGCCATTATGGCCTATGGAGATATGGCTGTGTCTGCAATTTTGCTCTCCATCATGGTTATGGCGAGTGTAGAAGAGTTTCTAGTATTTGCTCAAGCGCCATCTCCAACTACACCGGCAAGTAGTCCGCCCATCACGTGCACTCTGCCCAGTTCCTCCATGGTCTCCAGCAATTAYTGCAATTCCTACGATCAGCGGAGCATGGAGACGCAGACTGCGGGCTGTAACGGTTTCTTGACGGACCAAGAGCCCTCGCCGAGTGCCGCCTGCTGCAWAGGTCTSAACGAAGTTGCTTACAACCGAACCGCTTGCATATGCGCTTACACCTTCTACCCACCTGCCACGAGCAATGCGTCGCGACAACGGGACCTTCCCAGGCTGTGTAATGTATTAACGAATCTGTGCGGCAAGTGTCCCTCGTTTCTTGTTAACCGCTCAAATGGCACTAGTGCTKCCCCAATCAGTAAGTCYTCTTGACTGGGCCAGTCTTCTTTTGAAATTTTCATGGTTGTGGAGCAGGTTGCTTGCTCYTTCACCCTTCAGTTTTTTTGGCCTTTTTCTGATTGTCAAGCAAGCCCGTGTGTGAGAGGAKTACTCCTAGAGTATGTGGCGATCGTCTGAACTTAGTGTGGATGGCTGATTAATGAATTTTGAAGGGTGCATTTGATCATTGCGATTGTTTATGAGTTCGTTGAGCTGGCTCTGTTTTATATTATAAATGAATACGTGAAATTCGACCTCTTCCATAGGTACAGCAGTTTTTCTGTCCTGTGTTTTCTCAGCTGCCCAATTACCATCATCGGGTCTCTCCTCATGTTTTCAAGAGCGCAACTTACGTCTTTAGATTCTCGAAGTGCAATTGACTATGTAAGGAGCGAATGTAGTTATTAATCAACAATGCCTTAGTTGAGTGAGCTTCGAGAGGATTATCAAATAGAGGGCGTTTGCTACATGGCAGATCGTAAGCTTTGCGATGGTTCAGCCGCTTTCACTGCTGAAATTGAACTTCTAATCTGCCTATCATTACTTCTAAGTATGTGTTTTGTGAAAATTCTTATTTCTATAATGAAAACTGTACCGCAGAGGTTTCTTGATAATTCTGCTACTCAACATATATCAATAGACTTGCTACACTCCTTTTTTTCTCTTACCTGACATTTTGAATGTGTGAAAGGTATGCTACAGGCAGTGATGACAGTGTGACAAGTTTGTAAGAAATTCAATATAAAGAGACTTTAGTGCACGCATAATATTGCAGCTTCACTTCATAACATGTTACACCATAGTACTTTATGCTCATTGATCCAAGTCAAGGGCTGAAAATCATTTGAGAGACATTTTGCTTTCTGCAAAGTTTTTTTCAAAAAGCGTGCACAATTGTGAATCTTGTAAGATGCATCTTGAGAGAGACCAAATGAATGTTCTAGATTCGTTTGGTACGATGCTGATATTTCTAAATGGTGTTGGTTTGTGAAGCTAATGCACCRACTTATTCCGATGGAAAATCGATGGCGTCCACGATAGGTGCCATTTCACTGGCGGTCGTTTGTGGGTTAATCCTCGTCGGTGGTATCATTGGGCTAACCGTCAAGCTCGTCAAGAAAAGAAGAGCCAAGAACAACCCTCCAGGACCTTTCCAAGCYGCTCCACCTGGGGGAGCCTATTGAAGACTCTTTACTTAGCTCTTGAAGGTACCTTTCTCGACACGCACTTCGTCATTGAAGTGACAAATACCCAGACGGTGGTCTGTTGCGTGTGTAAATATATTGTGGATCAGAAGACCTCTCTGCTTAGGCGAAGGTTCTAGGCTTGCAATCRCCCTGGCCTATGCACTGCTAGCTTCCACTTAATTCTTAATTCGCCRGATGCTCTCCACAATGGACTTYGCATCCTGTTACGAAAGGCTATGTAATGATTCAGAACCAGTTTTGTAGAATGTAGCGTATGGCTCGTATGTTGTAGACTACTCTTGCTCTTAATAAATTTGACCTCTTTTTGGCTATTCATTCCTTCTATTTGCTCGTGGTGTGGAACGAGGATCTATTTACTGTACTGTACAGTACTTCTGCTGCCCTAGATAATCTGCTTTTGCTTCCAGTCACGACATTTCCATTTCCAACAATATGCAAGGTATTTTTGGTAATATTCTGTAGTAGTTTGGTGGATATCTTCAATACTGAGTTTCACTTGCACTTCTGTGAGGAACGCCGTGTTCTGAGAGATTGTGAATAGGAGACGCATCGGCCTGAATTTCTGTTTCATGCTGTTCACGAAGTAGGAATTTCTCACGCAGTTTCAAAGCGTGTATGAATTTCGTTTGCAATTTCAAAGTGCGAGGTGGATCGCTGTAAGTGACAACCCCGTTTCTATTCAAAGATCAATGCCCACAGATTCCAAACAAATCTATAAAGAAATGAGCCTTTGATTCTAATAGCCAGGGGTCAGTATAGGAGACTAGAGAAGGTTTGCAACGGTATTGAGACTTTGAATCTCTTAACTAAATTATTTTGCTCTACAAAATTTTGAGGTTTAAAACTTTATAGTGAAGAGTTGAGTTCAGAATTTTTGAAAATAAAAAAAATAAAAAAATAAAAAAAGAGATTCTCATTCTTTAAACCCCTAAAGAATCATTGTCTGTTCAGCGAACAAATGGGATTTTAGGTAGGTACCTATGGTCTTAGCTTCGTGGGAATATTTTTTTTTTTTCAATTGGTGCCCCTAAACAAAGTCATGCCCAAATAAGCTCAACACAAGGGAGAAGGGGTAGGTGGGTAGCCAAAAAAAAATTTTAATTTTAATTTTAAATTTTTTCTTCTCATAGATTGCATTTTTGCCTACCTAGAAAGATTTGTGTCATTCCATTTGGATTTGTTATGAGAAAGTTATGGACAATCTTGTTTTTTGGGCAATTTAAGCAGTTTTTTGAAAAAATAACTTCTTGGATTCATTTGTGAAAACAATTTTTACAAATTTTCAAGGAAAGAAGTTCCACATGGTTTATCTTGCTTGCTAAAACAATCTCTCTATTGGATTAGTGCATTTTAATTCCATCTTAGAGATATTAACTCCTAAAGTCCCATTGTCCCCTCAAGGGACAATTTGGATTTTGGGGAGGTTTCTGTGACCTTGATTTTTTATGAAACCTTTTTAAACTCTCTCATAAGATAGAAAAACTAAATACCTTTGCGGGAATATAATTTTTACTTCAATTGGTGCCCGGGAGTAAAAGTTATACCACAAAAACCCTAAAACTGAACTTGGTGGGCAACAAATTTTTTTTGCAAAAATTCAAAATTCAATCTTTAAATATATATGTTTTTGAAATGATATATTTTTGTCTACATGTGAACCTTTGATTCATTCTATTTGGACTAGTAATGAGAAAGTTATGGACAATCTTGTTTTGGGGGCAATCTAAGCATCTTCTTGGAAAAAAAAGGTTATAGGATTCATTTTTGAATGCAATTTTCACAGTTTTACAAAACAAACTGTTGTACAAGGTGAAGTTTACTTTCTAGAATAATGTAGCCATTGGGATTTTTGTGTTTCAATCCCATCTTAGAGCTATTAACCATTTACAATAGTTTTTTTTTTCAATCTTCGACCTATTTCTACTCAACAATTTTTTAAAGATTGAAAATCAAGAGTATTTTAAATTTTTTTTTTTTCTAGACTTTCAACTCAATCTTTCAACATAAAAATTTTTAAATTCAAAGTGTGTAGTGCAAATTTTTTTGACAAATGACGGTCAAAGTCACCTGAAATTGCAAGCCAGTGTTCAAAAAAGCTTTCTTTTTCAACTTTGAATGCTAATATCTTCCAATCTATACGGTCAAACTTCATGAAATTTTTGCCACATGATCCAAGACAAGTGAAGTACAAGATCTTGTGGTTAGATTTTAGGAAAAATGCTTGTTTTGTTTTCTTGGATAAATGCAACAAAAATGACAGTTTTTCAGTGGTTTTTGACAAAAAAATAGCCTTGGGACTTTAGGGGGTTAATAATTTAGATTTTTTTCTATCTTGTACAATATCTTTATTGAGTGAATTATTTGTAGTTTACGTAATAATCATTTTTTGATCTTGAACCTTTCAGATTCACGGTCATGGATCCAACATGGAATACCATTGAATTTGGTCATTTATTTTAGGGTTTTTGTTCTGATTTTTTTCTTTGGAGCTTCATTGGAGTCATTGCGGAAGCTTTTTAGATGCATAGACATGGATGAAACGCATAGAGTTAGTGTGGATGATAACCCATGATTATATTCATTCAAATGCACATACATTGATTCAAATGGAGTGACACGCTTTATGAAGATTTTCTAGCAATTTAGCAATTTCATTCACTACAATAGGAGGAATACATTACCAAATGTTCCCTCATCTAAATCTCACATCGCTTTTTTAAAACATGCACCCACCGGCATATGAACCTTTGCACCTCATGATTTGCTTTGATCTCAAATTCAATTGCTAAAAACTAAATGTCAATAGACTAAGTGTTCTAATGTAGGCCTCAATTGTAACGTAAGTTAACCTTTAACCTTGAATCAGGGTTTTTTTTTCTGGCGACAAATGAACAGGAAACTGTCTACGTGCCCTCGCAATAGTGGACTATATTTGGAGGGAGCTACTCGCAGTGAGCGAAACATCTGACAGGTTCTCAAATAATCGCCAGAAAAAAAAACACTGCCCTGAATGGTTTTGACTTTGTTTTCCCCAAATGCTCCAAAACTGCCATTTCTAATATAAGTACCAATTTCTTTTTAAAAACATTTTTGGATATATATAACTGTAGGATGTTGGAGTAAGCTAGTTTAAGAAGATGTGCAAAAAATTTCAGAATTTTTTGCCGTGCACATTGCAAGATATTAGTGATTGAATTGGTAAAAATCCTTTTTTGGCCTTGCAAAAAACCGGGCAGCTCTGCTTCAAAAGCTCACATTTGTATAAAAGAATGTCCAAAATGGTGGTAATTCTTTGGATATATTCTTCAAGGCAAGTTGGCTACATGTTCAAAAATTTTCAAATCATTTGAAATCGTGAAACATATAGGAAAAATTAGTAAGTAGAGAGAAGTAGACAATGTCTGATTCAAAACGCTGAATTGTTAAGAATTTAATCATGGGATTGAAAACTGCCAACTCAAATGGTTGTAATGTTGTAATAAAAAATTTGCACCCAATGTTTTTTTATTTTTCAAAAACATTGAAAATTGAGTTAAGTATAGGATTTCAAAGTTTATTTGAGGGTAGAGAATACATAACTACGTGCAAACTAAAACTCCTTATAAATTTCATCTCATTAATAAAAATGGAATGATTTAAATCTTGCCACGCACACATAAGTCTCGAAAACCAATTTCAAATTTTTATTCTTTAAATAAGTGATTTAAATTTTTTTCCCAAGTTGCCCGCCGAGCAATAAAGATCACATATCATACGATAACTTTTTGAACCATGTAAAAGTTATGAAAATTGTTGAGCCTTAAAGCTAGTCTTTGGGCACATGCTATGTGAAAATTCCAAAGAAAAAAAAATAAAAAATCCATTTGTAGTGAGCTGCCTAAAAAAGACTATGTTGCCAAAAAACGCAGTTTGAGCATTTAGGGGTTAAACGACGAGCTGGTGACCGTGAAAATCATCAATTTTCATACCATGAAATTCACAGGTTTAGAAAAAAAAATCCAAAAATA
The DNA here is from genome assembly GCA_006891605.1 of Pleurozium schreberi. Classification (NCBI taxonomy): domain Eukaryota; kingdom Viridiplantae; phylum Streptophyta; class Bryopsida; order Hypnales; family Hylocomiaceae; genus Pleurozium; species Pleurozium schreberi. The sequence continues at coordinate 115,265 of VACF01001367.1, read as the reverse complement.
CGCAATGGAAGTCAAACTACTATAGAAGATCTTCCTTTTCCACTCCTAATTGTGAGGACAAATAGTTGCACTTTTGTCCTACACAGAAAGATGCTCTCTCATTCATCGATCAGAAAATGGCCTCTGCGTTGTTTACTATGGGTTAAGTTACTGTCAGTACTGTATGGTTAATGGAGCCTCAGTCAGTCTCCTTTACACCTGGCAATTGCTCTATCCAGCAATTCCATTTCTTGCCATGTACGTAACAGGATTTCTCTGGGACGGAGCTGCTCTGCTGCTGGTGCTGCAGCAGCAGATCGATCGAAATGGAGCCAGGTGACGAYAATGGTYCCAGTCCCAGTTTCAGCACCGAGAAACACGACAACGACGCTCCTCCCGAGTTTGGCATTTGTCAGCTGAAGCGCTTGTTTCAGGASCAGCAACAGTATCTCGACTATTTCTTCAAGCATTTGAATTACGAAGAGGTGAGTGAGCTTCCAGTCATTTTTTCACGTACTACCTMCAAGGATTGCTTTTAGTAATTGTATGATGATGATCTCAGTAATTGATGTTGATTCTGATGATTCTGATTCTGATCCTGATGATTACTTCAAGAGTTAAAATCATGAAGAGGTGAAGGAAGTTTTGTCGATCTGTAAGGAGCTACACTGTTTGATGATGAGTATACAGTACATGTCTTTGACTCTGATGATTTATTGCTTCATGGGTATGAATTACGAAGATTGAGATGAGCGAAAATTCTTCAATCCTTAAGAAACTCTGTGCAAGCGTATGCTTTGGATTCTGATGACTTTATCGAACGTGGAGAGTCAGCAACCAGGTGCAAGCATTTACGCACCTCTGCGTGGCCACCACGGGCGTGATCTTCTTCTCGGGCGTGGGCAAGAGCGGGTTCGTGGCGCAGAAGACCGCGCAGACGTTGGTCTCCACCGGCACCAAAGCGGTGTTTCTATCGCCCACGGACGCGCTCCACGGCGACATTGGGCTTGTCGGTCCTGACGACGTGGTGGTGTTGTTCAGCAAGTCCGGGGCCACCGAGGAGCTCAACAAACTCATCCCCTGCGCTCGAGCGAAAGGCGCGTACCTCGTGGGCATTTCATCCCTGAAGAACTCCAACTTCCGGGAGATGTGTGACATGCATGTGTACCTGCCGTTGGAGCGGGAGTTATGTCCCTTCGATCTCGCGCCTGTCACGTCGACGGCCATTCAAATGCTGTTCGGCGACACGGTGGCGATTGCGCTCATGCAAGCCAAGAATCTCACCAGGGAGCAGTACGCTCTGAACCATCCCGGGGGGCGGATTGGCAAGCGCCTCATTTTCCGGGTATACCTACCTATGGCTTCTCTCCGATTCTATTAGATTAGGGTTTCTGCGTTCATCGAGGTGGACTTCGTGCTTGACTGATCTCTATCCCGTACACTGCTTGAACTTGAAGGTCATATGGAGACATTTCTGCATCTTTATTTTCATATACTCGTATTGAGCAACAAGTGCAGCGAATCCCGGTGATATGATCAGATATGCCTCCAATGGAATTGGCCTCGAAATTTTTTCGCAACATGATGAACGGAATCGGTCACTTCCAAACCATCAATCCTTGGTCCTTCAGAAAATAGGCTGGAATTCCTTGTCTCGTCAATTGGCTGGGATGATACTGCAGGTGGAGGATATGATGAGGAAAGGTGACGCACTCCCACTGTGCAGAGAAAGTGACTTGATCATGGACCAGCTTGTGGAGCTCACAACCAAAGGATGTGGATGCCTCATTGTYGTTGACGAGTGCAAACGACTCATCGCTACCTTCACGGATGGAGACTTGCGGCGAGCTCTCAATTCGAGTCGAGAACGCATTTTCCACCTTCAACTSGGCGAAATGTGCAACAGGTAATTGCTGCAGTCTAACCGAATTACATGGTTATCAGTAAAAGTAGAGTGTTTTTTCTAAAGAACTTTTTGACAGCATCGTATTAATGAGAATCTTCTCCATAGGGGTCTCCTTAATTACTATGACCATACTGAATATAACGCCCTCCCCGCCCCGTGGCAACGATTCACTTTATGATGTTTCTGAACAGTAAAATTTTAATGATGATCCCTCTATAATTGCCCAAATAAAAATTAAGCGCAGAAAATTCGGTCCCACTCTCTGGGGAGGAAGGATTTGAATACCTCAAATGACTTGGTGCAGTCGTGAATGRTCAACATGCAGGGAACCTCGGTCGATCACGGCCAATGCAATGGCGTTTTCAGCCATGAAGAAGATGGAGGAAGGTGCATCTTCTGTGACTTTCTTACCTGTAGTGGATTTCAATAAAGTGGTGATTGGTCTCRTCACTCTTCACGACCTCGTTTCTGCAGGGCTGTAGAATTCCACATCACAATCAGTTCCAAAGTCAATGAAGACTTGGGTTCATGAACTTACTCAAGAAACAGGTTGATTTGGGAGGCTCTTGATTCATACTAAAACATCAAACTATAGATACAAAAAACGTCTCCATAAAACATATTTGTAAGAGTAGATGCAACTGTTTATATACATCCGCAGGCTCTCATCCTGATGAATAAACAAATAGCTGCGGAATAAGGCAGTACGAGAGGCTCTAACCYTGTAGCATTGGCTAACTTAATGATTACTTATTGATTTACGGTACTTTTCAAACTTCCTCACATGTAATGCAAAACCAATGCAAAGCCTCCTTCGCTCGAGCCCAGAGCCAACAAACACCATTTTAAACAACCTATGAGAAAAGAATCACATCTGCAAAGGTGCMAAGGTTTCAATTTCATGCACTGACTTCTGCAGCAACTTACATTGTCACTCCTGTGACATTATGCCTGGTAAACATCGCTTAACATACATTGGCAAAATTCCCGGATTTCTTTACAGATGTGTCACTTCCAACTTGCAGGATCCTATACAGAAAGGAGAGTTTTGAAACCATGCTGTGACGTCTACGGATTGAAAGCAAGAAACCAGGTCAGCTACATCATTCATCCTCATCCCAGCAATTACATTATCATGAATCTCTAGAGGAAAGCACAAAAGCAATTTGAAGCACCAGTCAAGGAAACAAAAGTACATTCAATTTTATTGCAATAAAATTGAAAGGTTCAACCAAATACACTAGTTTTAGGGTTGGTTTGTCAAACGTAAGAAAATTGTGGAACAGTCTGGGTTATCAGGCAGGTCAAAACCGAATGTTCAAATCTAAAAATGCTAGCTGCTCCGTCACTAGAGATGGACATCTCGAAAAACATTCTAAAGACTACACCTGTACCTGCACGATTCTCCTAAAAGCCGGMAAAAATCTTGCTTCTCTTGTATTACACCGTCGTAGTCATCTGAAATACCCAAAACATGCTCCATTGAGCATAACCAAATCAACATACCGTTCAGTACTGTACAGACTTGAGGTAAATGTCACACCCGAGCTTGAAACAGGGATCCACACAGCGATGCTATCCATACCCTGAAATCGGCGACTCCTTCGGGACGAAGCAACGTAGCGAAAATGTAATCCAATCCCCCATCATCCTACCAGCTACTAGAAACCAGTACTCTTGGCGTAATGAACTAAATACCCAAGTACTTACCTCCACGATACAGCAGCCACCGCAAGACACGGGAGCTCGTATATGGGGTTTTAACTGGTAGAAAGCCGAAAAGCCAATAACTGCAAAAACGCCCACACCACAAAAGACACCTATTGGACACGTAAGAAACGAAACTCGGAATACCGAAAGAAGACATCTTCTTGACGAGGGAAATGAAGAGAAGAGCTCCGGTAGTAGACTCACCTGCAACCACAAAACAGTTTCACCAAGGTGACCATAGCATGCACTAAAAATCATGAACATGAACATGAACATGTGAATCAAGAAACAGCAGTATGACAAGACAAAGAATGCAGGAGAAATACTGAACTGAGTCTGCTGAGAACTTGCTGGGCACACCTGAGTATACAGCTTGATGATGATGGGAGGACACAACTGAACACAATTCCCACAACAAAGCCACGCACCTCTTTAGTAGATAGCATGGAAACTGTGAGGAACGTATGAACCAGCACCATCACATTTAGATCACAACTGCATGACACAAACAAATAAACCCATATAAATCACAATAAATGAACGACTGGAATGGCCTACAGACAACATAGTCGGTCTCTCCGCTCCTAATGTCGAATTAGCTTCCGTAACGTTGGCTTCAGTCAATTGCCTTCGTGTCCATACTTTCGTACAAAATTTGCAGACCCATTCAAATTCATTGACAAAACGCCAGCAAAAGGAACCTCCAAGGATGAAGCACTTATGCCTGACCATGTCAAAGAACGACAGGCTTGCTTGAATTGTCGAATACAGAAGCACTCCTCTTCAAACMGGCCGAGAAGGGATGAAGAACCAGGGCGAATTGGTAAAAACTGCGGAGAGAACTTTCGTCTTGCAGTTTTTCTAGCAAGTGCCCTGCCTCTACCCAGTGCTGTTCACAAGCCTGTGGACATGTTTGCAGTAAAGAGCCAAAAAGAAGTGAGCTTATCCACACTGCAGCAGACATGTCTGCGACAGTGTCTAGATTGCCAATATTCCTAAAAAATTGCAACAATAACTCGTGGTTCCCAGGGAATATCTCCATCACTGCTTCGACAATCATTGCAACCTCTTTGCTTACGCTGGTCTCCTTGCTGATGATGGCTTCCACTAAAATGTTAATGAGTGAGTGATCAGTCGAAGACGATCCCATGAGAAACTCAAGAAAAACACGAACCCTGCGCTTGGAGATTGGGCTGAGCAATTTGGTAGCAAGAGGGACTATTTTGCACGAGACGCCAGTAGCTACACTACCCCTGTCCAAAAGGTCCAAGATCGCACCAGCCTGCTCTTGACCTGTTTTGCTGATGCGTATGAAAGAAGCCATTTCTTTCCAACTAAGCAGTACATCCTCCCATATAACTGCTGCTTTTATACTTTTTTCCAGTGCGTATTGTGCGTCAACTTCGTTTCCAGAGAGCATCTCGTATAGTGCGAGATTCATCCATGAAAACACTGCTTCACGACCAACCATACAGCTACCATCAACTTTTTCAAACTTTCTGATGTTCAGCTGAAGAGCTTTCCTAGTATAATCCACCTGAGCAATACAATTCTCCCATTCGCCCTGGTAAGCAGCACTTGCACACTGGTGAAGGATATTCATAGCACCAACACTGCCCTCGGCTTTAAGCGCATGCACAGCATACTGATACCACAATCTCTGTTGATCGGTAGACCCTTTAGAAGAATTCTGCAACGCCTGCTGAAACACCTCTTTCCATCCTTTATTCGTTTCCAAATGCACTATGAAAAGAACGAGTTCGAGGCAAGTAGAATGTCGTTCCATAATTTTCCAGCTTACACGCAGCGCATGATCACATCCATGATACAGGGCCAAGCATTTTAGGTAATTGACAGTCAGAACTTGCCCACTCACCTCTTCAGATAGAACAGGCGCATAATGCATACCTGCCTCCATAACTTTCAGCACAAGATCCTTTGAGCCTTCCTGTACGCGTGAACGCCTCGACCAATCAAGATCCCATGGCAACTGCTGCCGGCATCCTAAACGGAGAAGGTAGTTCTGTGGGAGCTGGCCGAACGCAACCGCATAAGCACAAGCCACCATTAGGATGCAACAATCCTCAGGTGTCAAGCATGKCAATACTGATGCAGCAGTACCACTTGTCTTAACAACATCCTCAGACCAAGTGTGCAGTAGGTGGGTAACCTCTGCAACGCACATGCAGTCCAGCATCTGAATAAATACATCCAATATGCAGGCGCTSGACTCCTGGCCATGTTCCCCAACATCGACTAAGGCTTCAAGGGCCAGCTCRTAGGCCTTCAATCGCTCTGGAAGTGTCGTCCTGCTATTGATATATAGAAGCAGCAACTCATATGAACCTTTACTGTTCTCAATCTGCGCAGAAGTTAAATCGTTTAATTGCAATTTAAGAATGCCAGTCGAGCTATCTTATCAATCAGCACATGCTGAACAGAAAATGGATTAAWATGACTAAAATATTCTAAGATAAACCATGAACGCCGAAGTAACTGAAAATATAGATGTTTAACCTACGAACAACTGAAAATATATAAGAAAATGGACTCAAACTTCATGTGGGTTCAAGAGACGAAACTTAAGTTTGAGATTTAGTCTCACATGAACAAGGTACACAGAACTTTCCAATAACCACGAGGATGCAGTTAAAGGGGACTTCCTTTATGAAAGTAAGTGGACAAATACCGCATGATAAAATAAGTCATCATCGCCAATTTCGCCTTTCCCATGATAAAATAAGCCTATGTAGACAATCCATAATGTGGCCACAGAGGGATTTGCCTCAAGTGCACGAGATAGAACGTACAAGGCCTGTTCATAAGCCAAAAAATTAAACGACAGAGTTAAMTTTAGACTGATATAACATCACCTCCTGAAACACGTAGTCATTGGTAAGCAATCCTCCCAAAGAAAACACAGTCACAGGTTCCAGAATACAAGACCGCATGCTGGTCTTAATATCATATGCCTAACAAGACAAGCAACAAGAATCTCATAAATCGAAATTAAAAAATATACTCAATCTACAATCGACTCACTTCATTATACGCTTCATTATCCGTGCAATTCAGGTCGAAGTCAATACGTGTCAGGGCAAGCTCCAGCCAGGCTTCAATATCTCCAGGTTCGTTGTGAACGTGTTCCTGTGTCAACAAGTGTCACTGCCCTAAATTCAGAATGACCAAAGACACTTTCATCAAATATGTAAAGTCCAGGTCAGCCAAGGAATAGTGGCTTCTTGATGCTCAAATGACCARTAATCTCCACCCAGATACTTAACTTAAAATAAAATAATTTCACTAACCTCCATAGTAGCCAGTGATCTTTCTCCAGTATAGCGCCAACCACTTGAATCCGCGGTGGTAGTTTGACTGTCGAAATTAAAGMATCCCGTAGGCAAGCAAGCGATGTCTGAGTGCATTGGCCTCCGTACTGCAGACGAAAGCGTAAAGGACGTGAACAGGTTAAACTTATACTGGTTACTCAGACAGCACCTCACTCTGGAAGTCAAACTCTCGTCTTGATTGATGGAATATGGCCCAATCTTATAAAAGGGTGCTGGAGATCCTCTATTCGAAGTGAAGGGCCTAGGAAGTAGGAACTTATTGCTGATAATAGACCCAATATTTCTGGATGCTCCATTAATGATTTCTCCAAGTGATACGCYGGTTSCGTCGGAAGASAACTTCTGTTCTTCATCCAGTTGCTCAGTATTCAAGTATTTGCTGAGCTGTGATAGGAGGTCAGCGTCGTCCAGCGTGTAGTCAGCCATATGCTGCCATGGACAGGCATCATCGTTGCACTTCCCACGATGTTCAAACATACAAAGAGGTTTAAAAGGATCCAGCATATGGCTCCAAGTCTGAGATGTCACTTTGTTGTGCCAAGCAGTCTGAAACGCTGAGCACATCCTGTAGGAGCGAAACATGGTCAAAGGGCTCTCGTACGAAGCTAAGTGGAAGGTGGACTCATCAAATCTTTTKTCTGTCACCACCTGGTGRGAAACCAAACAGAGTGCGGGGAAATTTCCAGTTCCTAGATTTCCAAAACCAATAGATAGTGCAGTGGATGGCAGCTGCATATTTTCAAGGCGTACCGATGAATCATCCAGAACCAAGTTCTTGCTGGTGTGTAATACCTCGGTACCAACGAGAAGATCTTCATCACCAGCAAGCTCGCCAGAATGATTTTCTGCTGAATTCGCAGGGCTAGGTGACTTCAAACATACTTCATCTATACCATTACCACTGCCGTCTTCGCTGCCCTGTTCTGTCCTGCTTGTGCACTCTCCCTTCTCTCCGGCAACTTCACTATCTTTTGCTTGTGCGATACTAAGGTCCTGGTATTTCACACTTCTGCTTGGCCCAAAAGTCTCTTCTTCCACTAGGTCTTCCAAGGAGGAAGGCCTGATTGCCTGGTCATTGTAATCAGAAGTATCTTCCCATCCCTTATCCAAGTGCTGCAATTCATCATTCTCTGCCAGAGCTCTCAACCCAGAAATTTCCCGTTTGTTCTTTAGACTGATTGTCAAACCGGCAGCTGCAGGTATATTAGAATGGTGGTCCCTAGAACCCACATCCTCGCTACCATGTTTTGAAGTCATAAGTTCACTATTCGGAATGCCATCAGATCTTGAGTGGGCTTGCAACCGCTTCGGAACTTTTAAGTCTACCATATCCATATCCTGCTGACGATTCAACCGTGTTAATAGTCACCCCTTCACTCTCTTTATCAAGTTCATGCACAAAATCCATCTGCATCCGTCCATTACAGTTCTAAGGATGGACGTCCATCACTGCAACTTATAAAGCATCCCATACACTTACCTTGACTATTGAACTCACCTAGCGAGTAACCGAAAAGGTCACCTACTTACGACATCTTGCCCAGAAAGATGCCCCAAATTTCCCAGATACACAATGAGTGATGTGCGAAACTTAGAAAGAGAAAACTCAACAGATGTACAATTTACACAATCAGTAGAAAACTTGAACTTTACACGGGCACAGAGAAGATATTAGAATCAATGGAACCTGTTCTGCTACATTGCCAAAGGCTTCTTCAGTTGCACTTCCAAGAGCATTTAACGAATCTCCTAGGACGTTCAGAATGTGGGAAGGCTCTTTATCTGCAACAACTGACTAGATGGTTTCAGTGGTCCTAATAGGAAATACCAAAAAGACATTCAATATAGCTGGGCAAGACGACACACTGACTAGACRGCTTTAYCGTTKATGTAAAATCTACAATATGTGCAAATTGACGGACCTTAAGCATAAATTCCGCAGAAACAACTCGCTTTCAGCAGCAGACATCTGCAAGGGAACTCGTGCATACCTGTAGTACTTGGTTTCTCGATTGGAGATCTGCGACCCCTGATGACCTCTCCACCATCCTCAAAGGACTCTTGTCCTGGGGTGTGTAGAAATTGATCARTGCCAAATGCAGTTCTCGTTTCTTCCTGCTCCAACAACCCTCTGTCAGTTTTTAGAGTAGAGCTCACCATTTCTCGAGCAGCAAGTACCTCTTTGTCTCCCTCCGTTTCTGTGACCTCCGCTTGCACTTGTCCAATAGACGTTGATGTGAATGAGGTATGAAATTCACCCTTATTTCCAGGAACTGCAACATCATTATCATGGGCTGCCATGGATCTGTTCAGTGGATCCTGATCCTCATGGGGAAAATCTTCCAAATCCACTGAATTATTTGATCGAAGCTCTCGTTGGCCGACTGCGTCAGAAGTCACCGTMGTTCGAGCGAGYTTTTTTAATTTCACCCTTTGGGAAGAGGTAGCGCTTTCACTATTTGTCGATAAAGAAACCTCGCCTTCTGAGCAAAACCCGTAATGACGAGCTATGTCCTTKTCGGAAAGTGCATTTTTATCACCAACAGTAGCTTCCTCTGCACTAGGAATATGCCCACCGGACAATCGAGTACCATGATCCTTTCTTCTGTCAACATTATCTTCTAAAATTTCCGTGTCCGCGCTGCTCGAGGGCAACTTGAGAGTATGATTATCAACTTGAGCAGACGATTGAATACGAGCCTCGTGCTCGTTGGATACCCTGACAAAGCCTAACTCATATTCTGTTGGCGGTTTAGCCGTAACCCCTACTTGCGGCGGATACCCTGGAAAAGGCAATTCGGTAATCCTGGGGAGTGTAATATTAGTGAGGGGAACTAAGCTAGTGCTATTGCTATGTATTGAGAAAGAAGGTTGTTGAAGTTGGCGTAATTCTACGGTTTGAACCTGGACACTCAGATATTTCTGTCGTYGTGAAAGTGCTTCACAGCGGGCATTGGCTTTACTGAGTGCAATTTCAGCTTCACGATAGGCTCTACGTAACTCCCGCTCTCGGATTTCACAATCTCTTCTGTGGGCCTGAGCTTCTTCAAGATCCTTATCCACACTGTCCTCTTCCTCTCGCAAATTCTCCAATGAGTAACCTCCACTGCCTCCTGCGACGGTGTGCTGTATTCTCAACTGCTCCAGATGGCTTCCACCAGTCTCAAAATGTTGTGAGCTAGGCCAGGGATTATAGCCTCCACGTTCCCCTAGATCARGAGCAAACTCATGCTTATCTCGCAAAGAAAGTTTGTCAGGGACATCGCTCTGCATTACATGAGTTGAMTTGGTTGCAGCTGGCAACATCTTACCGTCATTATTCATGATCTGCATGCCAGCAGCATCAGGGGTAGTGACAAAGTTTGTGTTATCACGGGATGGCTGCAGCGAGCCACAGGATACACCTTCGTCATCCACYACTGAGACAAGATGATTGTCAGTCTTTTGTGCCTCGAGTACTCTTGGCACAGTAGCATCCGCTATTTCTGAAATAGTTTCACCATTCCGGATCAGCTGTGAATCGTCTACCTGTGAGTTGCTGAAATGTGCACTAGTAGATCGTTGGACATGCAGACCACTGMTATCTCTGAGTGTATCCGTCGGAAGTATGTCAGCTGCTCTTGATGAAACATTATCATCGAGGGTATTGTGCTTTTGTGGCTCTGGGTGTAGCTGAGTTTCCAGACGCAAAGCTGAGGCTGAGTTAGGACCATTCTTAGGATGTGTAATCCTGATCTCACCTCTGCACTTCTCAACTTGGTCTGCCGATGAAGGATATGGTGGACAGGATTGTTCTTTTGATCGTCGCTCCGGCAAGGAAGAGAGGGGAGGTAGTCTAGCGGTTGTGTGCCCGACGCCACTGAAAACTTGAGGCGAGGGCTCGTCTGTTCTTCGTCTCTTAGCCAGCAGTTTATCATCGTCAGCTGACACGCCAAAGGCATCATTTCGGACCTTAGAGGCAGAGTTCCCAAGGTATGCAGAATCTGACCTAACTGAAGGCTGCATTATCACATTGGAGCTCTGGTCCAATTGGTGTTTCTTTCGATGGTCCGTAGAATGTTCAAGGGTAGATCCACGTTTTTTCAAACTGAAGCCCTGAACCTGTTCTGACCGCATTGGCTCCAGATGCCGCTCACYYGAAACTACTGAAGAACTTGCCGGTCCAYTTCCATCTGATTGCCTTGGAGGGGCCACTKGAATYACATCAGCATTTTCTTTTTTTCTTGTGCCAGTCGCTTCGGGGGTAAHTTGACTGGACTTCCCATTGTCCAGTTTAGGAACGCCAGATTCGATAATTGGATCGCCTGAATTACTCCTCCTACCAGACTGCACTGGCTTTGCTACAGATGAGTCAGGCTTCGTCGAGAAGGTAGCCGCAGTACCGCGAGAGGTTCCAGTTCGAGAAGCCTCTGCAGGAGTACCTGCTGGAATCACAGCAGCACCTCTGCTAGGTGCAATATTCCGAACTTCTTCAATGCTTCGAAAACTGGACATCTTGGATTCTTTTGTCCCAAGTACAGCGACATCGGCCTGTTGAATTACAGCATTTCCTTCCGATGGTCCAGTTGAAACCAGAAAATTTGATGGCTTCCCAGAAACAAGTACATCTAATTTTCCTCTACTACGCTCACTGGGCTCGGCTCCATTTGMTTGAGAGCTACCAAGTCTTGAGCCCGCATGAGCGAGATTAGATATCCTAGGTTTCTTCTTGAATGATGTCTTACTCGCACTATTCACAGCTAATGGGTTTCCTACWGTGCTACCTGCCTTCTGTGTCCCACCCTGTGTCAAACTGACTGCGGCTGCACGACTCCGAGGTTCTGGCACTTGGTTGACACGTTTATTTTGTTCTATCTGACTCTCCTTAGCTGCAATCAGTTGACGCAAGGTCTCTATCTGTGTATCCGGGCGAGGGGGAGGAGACTTTGATAACGATGCAGATCTCACCATGGTCCTAGCTCTTCTGGTATTCACAGAGGTATTATTATATGACATGCCAGTCCTTCGTCCCACCCTGAGTCGGTTGGGCTCTGAATTTCCATTCGGAGGAGTTAGAGTGCGAGGGATTGACTTATCGGCTGCAGTTCCAATTCGGCTAACAATACTCCTAGGCTGCACTTGGGCGGGCCGGCGATCCTCGTCACTGTCGCTGTCGTCAAAGTTTATAATAAATTCTGAGTGGATTCCAGTGCTTCTAGGAAGAGTAAGACCAGCCAGAAAGGTATCCGCTTCTGTGCGATCAGCCGAGTAAGGGACTGGTTGTGACCGCGCACCTGAAAGAGAAAWGATCCGGAAGTTAACCCTCTTCTGCAAGTAATAATACATCTGTAGATGAAAAGCATCGGGTAAATCTGAAATAGATCTTAGGACCCATCCTCTAGGTAGAAAATTMGAAATTGTTACATCCACGAAGGATTAATTATCAGATTCAGGRTCTCATACTGAAAAGCAGAGGATCAATACATTGAGAATGTCAATGAGACCGATTATTACAGAAGGATTGCAATTCATACAGCCAGACAGTTGCGCAATACCTGTGGAGGACCTGGTACCAACTAATGGTGAAAATGGCTTGTGCGAGGCAGCAAAGGGAGGCGAAAAYGSCTTGTGCGCGGCAATGAAGGATAATCTCGGGGTCCCCTTAGAGACATTCGTTATATCTCCAGCCCTTCCACTGTTCTTTCCAAGTGTGATTGGTTGCTTGGCACTAGAACCATTAGCTGTAGGCCTGTAGACTGGTGTTGCAGCAGAGGGTTGTTTTGCAGGTCCATCGACAAGACCCCGCAATGCGATTGGTTCTCTTTCCGAAAATTGCACTGAACTCTCGTGCTGCCTAGCGGTATCTACATCAGCCAAGGGAGTCTGCGAAGACAGGTTCAAGAAAGATGTCAAGAAAAGTATATAATAATAAACATTTAACAGAGGAACTAACCTTGCAATGTACGTATGACAGGAGAAGACCTACGTTTAGAATGGATAGAGACATACCTGCACCTGCGTCTGAGAAGCTACACTGAACTTTGTAATTTCCACTGCACCAAAACACACTCTTAATTGAAGATTTAAAAAYAGAACAGGAAGCGATACCAAGGCTCTATTTGTAAAGCTGACGTCTGCATCAAACCAAGCCGTCTCAAACAGACAAGATACTTAAATGACAGCGAATTGACTGATCAATCCGTTCATATATAGAAGCCGCTTCAGAGAGTACCAACATCTCATACCTTCAATTGGTGGCTTCATAGAAATTGTAAATGGAGCCGGAGCACTCAACCCACTCAGAAATTCTGATTTCCTGACGATGGCATTGCCATTGCCATTGGCTGCTGACGATGTCGCTTCAGTCATCAATATGTTGGAAGCACCAGGTATGGCAGTCGTAAGTATCTTCTCCTGCGGAACTAGTTCTGGATATTCTCCTAATCTTGGATTATTCGAAGGAAGGCCACGCCCAGACGTCTATTATCACCACAGCCAGAACATACACCCATGACCAAATAACTCCTCATATTGTAGAAGAAGATAGGGAATATGTCAGAAATATAATGGAATATTGTATACTACACGAGTCATATCCTCTGACAGTGCGACTAGAGGATTTGTATTTTATGWTAAATTCCAAATGAAACCCATACTTGACTAGCTTTCGAAAATGCTCCTGAAGCAGGCCGTAGAGACAAGACACAGATCTAGCTACAGAAGTTCAACCGCCGACGTTTCMATGCTAAAATCCCACCCTACCGATGACGAAGAGATTGTCGGCTAATGTTGAAGCACAAATATGTTGAATAGATGAATTCCAGCAGGCGAGTAAGAAAGGGCACATCGACAGACCAAATCGGATTAAGGAGAGGATATTATAGTGGGGGCACCAACAGGTTGTGACGAGAGCGGCACTTGATCGTCATCAGATGAGCAGAGCTCGCCTTCCTCTCTCTCCACTTCGGGTTGCTTCCCAATCGGCCGAGATTGTAACTTCTGTTTGGAGGGCATCGAAGCAATCGCACGAGCCCGCAATACATCAATCTCGTTGAAATCCGACATCTCGTATCACTGCCTTCTACAGATACCAYTAGACGGTCAGTTTTGAAAACACAAAAACAGAAAGTCCAACAACAGAGTTGCAAGAGAAGAGAAGCAATAGCTGCCATCCAGCCTCCTCTGAGATACTCAAGCCACGGCGAAGGATCTTCAAAAGTCGACAAAGTAGCGTTCGCATTATCAACAACCTGSGGGCAACTCATTTACAAGAAAAACAGGGAACGAGGTTGAACTCACAAAACTTGAAACATCTCCAAGCTCCCACCTAGAAGCGGTAAAACATTGTAGCAATCGAGAACGCTACCGTTCTAGGGATAATACACACTTCGTGTCTAAACTACGCTCCTTGCCCTATTAACCTGAGGAAGGACATATCAAGACAAATTACATCAAGGAAACAACTCCGCTGGCTACTCGACCTTGCACATTCCAACGATCTGGAAAAGCAGATCCTTCAAATCCTTGACCACAATCTCAGGCTTCATTCTTGAACATTATCACGAAACCAGCATACCAACGARGGATCAAGCACATCTGATAGAGACTTGCGATGTGCCCTAAACAGAGTTACGCAACCCCGAAAATGAGTCAAAGGTAGACGAAGGACGCACAAAAATCAAGACCAGCTCCCCCGAGAACGAAGCCCACATTAGGTCAAATCCACTGAAAGGCCTAATCCTTCTAAAGAGGCAATTCTCGAAAGAAGACCCGACACCAAGACCTGGTACTTGAAACAAGACCTAAAGAACGAAAATACGCTGACGAATCAAAAGCTCACAAGAATGTGAGACTAAATGAGTCGAAACACAACAAAGTAAAGATCACGGACAAACACTCGAAAACCGCTCACAAAAAGCAAAATCCAAATTTCCTTTTCCCGCGAATTGCTGTGAACATCAAAATTATCTMCTAGAAACTTCAAAACAATCCAAAAACCGGTCAATTATTTTCTTCRAAACAGTAGTCCACAACAATGACGACAACGAAAGCTGACCTGGCCGAGTATGCGAATGCATTCCTAAAGATCACGGCCAAWTCAAGGCCACGAAACTCCTTAACAAACCCTAGCGTCTCCCTCAATTGATGAGAGGGGACCTAGTGAGGAGCGCAAACAACCCGTCCATCCACGACCAACACCTCGGAATCTGAGAAGAGACGAGAAAAGGAACTAAAACCCGGCGGCTCGTGAGTGCAGACGGAGGAGAAGAGAGAATGAGAAATAAGAATGACGAGACTTGAGTAGGAGGTGTGTCTATGGTGATGAGTGTGCTGGAGACTTGGAGCCGGGAACCCCGCCTTCAGAGCGACGGCGACGGCGACGGCGACAGCGGCAGCTCTTGGCAAGTGCGGGGTGTCCTTTGGTGCGGCGTCGAAGCCTCTCGTCTCATTGATTGTCTGGTGGAACTCTGAATTTGTAGTAAGGTCGGTCGGAAGGACAAGCCACACAAAAGTTAACCCTGGAGCGTCCTCATTCATCCCCAAATTGACGACCAGAGAAAAATCATTATAAAATGCTATTTGGAAGTATAATTTGGAATTGATATAGAAATAAAAGTTGTAGACTAAGAGTTTTAGATTCCATCCGTATGGTTAGATTCATCGATGCTATCATCAATATTTTTTTATAAATTTTGAAAGGGAAATTTCAAAATTCCTTCAAAATTTGATAACAAGCAAAGTATTATCATTGTCGGAGTAAAATTTGTTGGAATGGATTCGAAAGGAGGTTCTTCCGACATGGTGAGTTTTTGAAATTTTTGTGCTTTTAAAATCTATGACCTCATTTTGGCAAATTTAGTCTTGAACTAAAGTCAATGCAATTTTGGCCTGGTCAACCACTTGACATACTTCCACATTGGTAATATTCAAAAAATACATACTCTACTAACACCAAATCCAACCCTCAGATAGAACAACAATTTGATCTAGTATCTCTACAAATTAGAAGAATTTTCATCCAAGCAGTTAGGAAGATGAAACTGCAGTTTCAATCTGTTCATCATTCAGTTTCTAGACATCGGCGCACTCCATGATTAAGTCTTCCAATTTTCAAATTGCTTCTCGTTGGTCTATCTTAAAATGGCTCTAAATGGGCTCAAAGGTTAGGATATGTAATAAGGAATCATAGGCTTCGGATGGGTAAAACAAGACAGCCGTACCATAAGCTAAACCGTCTAAAAGATTGGCTCTTAAACTTCAAACCTACGGTGACTAGCAATCGTACATCACCAATAGGAATGACAAAAAATCACCGTGTGGGTAATCAATCCCACTTCATTGCTACAAACACAAGATGGGGCTATTATTGGATACCCACATAACCCGCAACAATGTTTATAATATAGAAATGTAAACAACAAGCCTCTGAACCTAGCTAGGAATAACAACAGAATGACAACAAGCATTCAAAATTGGCTAGGAATCATAAGATACAAGCCACAACACACAAGTCTTCAATCTTCTTGTCTTTTTGTCTTTTAGTCTTTTAGTCTTCAAATCTTCACAGAAAATACAAATTCATATTCATTCTATTTACATTCCTTTCAAAATAAGAAAGCAGCAAACCTACTACTATTAAAAATCCATAGCTTTTTCACAAAGCTTTAATTAATTTAGGTGTTGAGTTTCTGAAAAGATAAGAAAGTTTTTTCTAATGTTCCAAAATTTCAAAGAGATAAACAAAAACTACAAACTTTAGTGAGTGTTTAAATCTCTGCTTCTCTTTGTTAGGTGGCAGTAGACCCTTCTTCACTCACAGGGTTACAACTTTTTGCTCCCTACTCCAAATAACATAAAAAAATGTTTCTTTCAAACGACAACAAGAAGAGAAAAAAATCGTCAAGTTTTTGTTTCAAAATTTTTCATACATAAGAAGTTATAGTCACTGAAATTCTTAACCTTACAAACTCAGTACATACTCACATAACTTACATAACTCACATATACTCCACTTCACACTCAAACTCTCAACTCGAAAGGAAGAAGAGTATGCCTACTTACCCTCAAGCCCCCTAAGATAGATGGAATCAACCCATTTACTTATAGCATGAGCCTCCAAACACCTATTGGTCCAGGAAAACATTCAAAGGTAAGTTCAGGAAAAAAGTATCCCAGGAAGAAAAAACATAGAAAAATTTTCTAAGTAGGAGAACTAGAAAAATGCAAAATCTCATGAAACTAGTTGCTGTCACTGTAATTTCACATTTTAATTTACAAAAAATAGGAAAAAATAGGAAAAAATACTAAAAATTGGCCATGCAGGAAGAGTTGATGGTGATGAGATTTCACCAAAGAAATGATCTAACAATCATCTTCAATGTTCAAAAATGGCGCGCAATGGGAGTGTTGTTTGTAGTCATGTGGAGGACATAAAATAACATGTTTATAAAGATCCTTTGGTAGATATATGCTTTCCTCCTATTCAAATATGCCATTAAAAATTTCAACTCCAAATTATTAAATTTAGAGACTCATAATGTAGTGAAAAATCCTAAACCTTAAAGTGTGACAAATCAACAAAATAATTTTTAAATGTAAAGTGTGTATTTTTTCATTCTAAAAAATAAGAGATCCGATTACCATAAAGATAGACATATTCAATATAAATTTCATGTTCATTGGATTTGAGCTTCAATAGTTTTAGCAAACAATAAGAGAGTATATCCCGATGTGACAGGAGATAGTACTACATTTTTTTACAATGACCCAATTAACCCCTAAAGTCCCAAGGCATGTTTTGGGGGATTATAGATTTTTTGGGCAGCTCACTACGAGTGGAGTTTTCCTTTGCTTTCTTTGAAATTTTCACACAACATGAGCCCGAGGAGTAGCTTTAAGGCAAACTAGTGTACTACAAGATCCTATGGACACATGTGTTCAAAAAAGTCTTCAAAAAAATAATTTGGTACTTGTCCTAGAAATGGCAGTTTTGGAGCGATTTGGTGAAAACGTAGTCGAAAACCTTTAGGGGTTAACTAAAACTTTAACAAAAATCAAATAAAGGTAAAAATTGAGGTCAAAGACAAGTGCTACTTCATCCGCAAGAACTTAAAGATGCGTCCAACAGTATTTGCGTTGTAATCTACACATTCGGCCTTTGTTAAAAGATTTACTGGCCCCTTCAACTAACACTCGTGGCCAACTCTCTTCTTGATTGACCTAACCATATGAAAACACTGATCATTATTCAGACCTTTGTAATTTATTTCAAATATTACTTCTTCAATACCCAATTCAACACATCCAATCTGAAGTAGAATCACCAAAGCACAAGCATCTATTTGGAGATTATCATGCCAACGTTGCTCTACATGGAGGTTCTTTAGTGGACGAGAAAGTTGAAACTCATCTTGCGGATGGGTTGGCAAAGATGCAGAAAGTACCAATTGAGATTGTTAAATTGGAAATTGTGATAGAAAAGCTTCAATTCAACATCTAGTTGAGACTTTGGATCTTGCGACTC
This sequence comes from Pleurozium schreberi, assembly GCA_006891605.1. NCBI lineage: Eukaryota > Viridiplantae > Streptophyta > Bryopsida > Hypnales > Hylocomiaceae > Pleurozium > Pleurozium schreberi. Next base: position 96,817 of record VACF01001367.1, on the reverse strand, counting down.
CATAAAAACTATTCATATCGACATTCTAAAGTAAAATTTCAAATCTATGCACAGATTATATAAAACTCATAGGAATACTCCAAAGTGGTGAAACTTGTCAAGGGCTTTTGTCTTTTAAACAACTTTATTGCCAACAAGCATCACCTTGAAGCCGTTGGCGTCACTAATAAGTTTTGTCCTTTAATCATAGAATCTTTTCAAAATTTTAAATAAATACACATTTTATACAATATACATACTTACATCACAATAGCATGTCGAACAACATTCTTTCAAATCATATGTTTGAACTACAAGGTATTCTCCATTTTTATTCAATACACTCACTACAAAAAAAGGAGAGAAAGAATGACTGGCAAAAACGACTGAAATGCAGTCACTGTGGACAGAACGACTGGAAAATGACTGGAAGGCCCTGCAATCATTGTTGTTTAGTCATTTAGCTCAACGACTGTGATTGTATTATCACCATCCATTTAGTACTTGGATGTGAAAATGGATGAAAAAATCATTGGTTAACCAGGCAATAAAGAAAGTTTGGCTTAAGGAAATGGCTATGAAGCAACCACGTGTAAATCGCAGACCCATTGAGAATCTGACGTGGACATCTACGTGGCCAGTCATTCTATAGTCATTTTGAAGTTACAACAGACTCATTATAAATCTGACGTGTACAGCCACGTGGCCATTCATTTACAAGTCATTTTAATGTTATAATAGACCCATGAAACATCTGACGTGGAGAGCCACGTCGGAAGTCATTATGTAGTCATTCAAAAGTTGCGATGGAGTTTTTGCACAGTTCAGATGGATTGACTCATGGCAAGTCATTTTGTAGGCATTTAGAAGGAACGTGGATTTAGGGTTTAGGTCACTCTTCTAAATATATTATACATTATACATACACCATACATAATACATCATATACATTCACCATACACAATTCACCATATGCCATATACCATATTCAAAAAATGTGTTGCATGGCTTCCAAGCCACTTAGTTGTGAATATGAAGAGTTGAATTGACAAGCCTTTATACTAGTGGGATGGTAGGAGGCAAGACAAACCATGAAGGATATGTAAAATGCAGGAATTGTGTTACGAGTATTATTTTAGACCTCATTTAGGCATAGTAGATTCATTCTTTTCTAAATACTTTGAATCTGTTAAAGTTGGAAAATCAATCTBACTTTAATCTCCAACAATTTGTTTTAGATTTCAAGCCTCAGATCAAAAGTTGTAGACAAATTTGAGAAAAGATTTGGAAAGGATGTTTTCTTTGAAAATTCTTAATATGTCCTTTCTGAATCTAGTAGCGTGGAAGACGTGACGCAGTCATTTTTGCATCATTACTACACTGCAATACTATAATGCAACTTCGACTTCACTAGGCCCCATTTTAATATTTTAGGATATGTTTGTTGGGACCTCTAGAAATTCAATTGAATTATATGAAGTGTTCAGAAGTAGTAGAATGACCATGGCACAAATTTCCAGAAGTGGAAAGAGCCCCTCAAATAGGACAATTTTCTACTAGTGGAAGTAAAAGAAAAGCTAGTTAAGCAACCAGCCATGTCAACCATCTTTTAACTTGTCTTCAACCGAAAAAAGTCACCAATTGTCTTCAAAGTCATTCAATAGTCACTTTGAAGTCAATCGCAATCATAAGACTACACTGGCAGTCATTTCTCAGTGGACTCTCATGACTGCGATTGAACTTTATTTGCCCCAATTACTCTGTCAACTGAAAACCGTGGATGAGCACTACACCTACCTCCGTTCTCATCTTGCAGTCGCAGGGGTAACTACATAATGACTACGACATTGTTTTTCAAACACCGATGGTGCAATTAGGGAGTAGAAGTCATTCTTTAGTCATTGTGGCCAAGAAGTCATTTTCTGCAGTCACATTTTTGCCCATTTTCTTATAGTGACATGACTACGGTGTAGTTTGATCACACGTCATTTAGGGGGAATTTTTTTTTCTAACAATTTTATTTTTACCTTACTTTACAATTCACTTTTTCTTTTAGTTATAAATAATATAGCCTACAAAAATTTGCATTGACCTTCGCCGTAAACGTAATCATAGAATGCCATAATATAGCTTATTCTCTTAAATAAAGTCATTATAGAGACCCTTTTAATTCTACCTTGGAGGTAAATAGCTCCATGAACAATACCCCATAAAAATCCCCCCTCACCGCACATAGTGCACAAAATTTTTACATAGAGTGTCTTTCCAAGATATTCCTACAAAAGTTATAAGTGGATGAATTTTAGCCTTTGAAATGGCAATTTAACCTTTATTCTTTATTTTACACCAACTCCTAAGCTTGTCATTTGGTACAAGTAGTGCACCCTATTGATTGAGCTTGTCATTTTCTTGAGGATGATCCAACTTAATTCATCATTTTCTACCAACTCCTCAACTTATGATTTAATTGCACTTCAAAATACAACTCTTGACTTACAGTGAATTAGAATGAAAGCCAATACCTTTAAAAAGAGGAGGAAAAATGACATGGTAGGCTCAATTTTTTTTGGCATTTGGGCAAAAAACGAAGAATACATTGACCACCAAAGTCACAAGTGACTTAGGAAATAAAACTAGCAAACAGCCCTACATGCTTTTGCCCCAAAAATGTTGATTCACAACTAAAAGATTACACCCATATAACTTCTTCGTAAAATAATGTCAGGTTAACTCGTCATTTTGTATGGGATTGCTAACTTCGGCCACGCTCAGCACCTTAGATTCTAGTCAGATTTAAAAAAACAAGGACTCCATCATAATATATATATTTTGCACCCTATTCAATGGTACATAACTTGCAACACGATTCGGCCCCTATTAAAAGTTACACCACTTTGATGGAAGATGTTTTGTCTTCAAAAATTAAAAATTTGAAGGTTGTTTTAACAAGTCCAAAACTCTAACTTCTGAAAAGACTTCAAATTACACTACCTTTTTATATATAGAGGAGACTAAAATCCCGCTACTTCCTTTAAATAACAATGTTCTAGAACTCTTTTACATGAAGAACAATTTTGGCAAAGTGTTTTTTCTATCGGATTTAGGCATAATTTCAACGCTAGAACATTGTAATTTGGCTATGCATACATTCCACCAATCTATCTTGAGTTTTTTCCACATGTAGGCTAACAATTGGAATTTCTACTAAATATTTGATACTACCGATCCTTGCAACTTCACTTTAGGTCCTCAGTGACATTCCTTTGAACCAATTCAGCTAACTCAAACCTATAGTAGATGTAGACCATTTGGCCATTTTTCACTTAATATCCACAATTCTTACAAATTTAAGGTTTATACATTAGTCACATGGGAGATTTGGACTTACTATAAGTAAAACACTATTTAGAACAAATTACAGTATTGGCATGTAACATATATATATTTTGATTTTACACTATTTTTTAGTTTTTTGGAGGTAAAATTGCACTCAAAATTTCAAAAAATAAAAAATAAAAATAATGACTCAAAAGTGACAAATTAGAAATTCACATATGCATTAAGAAAAATTGGAGTATTCATGTAATTGAAACTCAAGGGTGTGAAAGATGCAAWKGTAAAAGTRGTTYATAGTTCATGATTGTAGTTATTAAGCTACAATAATACATTGGTGTATAGTCAGGTATCAATCAAAATGGCATTTTTGCATTTGCGGTGAAAGAAATTACATTGCTACCAACTTTGATACCTTCCCAAAGGCCGAAAAATTGGTATTCTTCAATGAAATCTGTTTTACAAGATCATCTCAACATGTGTACCAAATTTAAAGGCCAAAAGATTTTCCCAAAAAAGATTTCACTGCTACCAACTCTGACACCCTCCCAAGGACTCAAATTTTATTATTTGCCATGAAATTTTTGCCAAAAGATCATTTCTATGTTGATAATATGTGTTCAAGGTAAAAAATTTTGCACACAAAAAGATATTTGAAATTTATCAACAGATCTCATTGTAAGAGACAAGACAATTTCACCATTGCCAACTTTGACACCCTTCCAAAGTCAAAATTGTTTTTTCACCATGAAAATTTTCATACAAAATCACCTTTATGTTGATAACATATATTTCAAATTTCAAGTTCAAAAATATTTCTCAAAAACAGATATTGGAAATTTACCAACATCTATAGTTATGAAAAACAATTTCACTATTGCCAACTTTGACACCCTTCCAAGGGCTGAAAACTTGTTTTTTTACCATGAATTTTTTTCATGAGATTGTTTCTATATTGTTGAGATGTGTGCCAAATTTCAAGTTGTGAAGATCCATCCAAAAAAAGATATTGGAAATCTACCAATATATGTAGTTGTGAGAATGAATTTTTACATCCATGTCAAACTTTGACTCACAAAATGACACTATATCAAGGGCTAAAAAATCATTCTTAAACTACACATGTTGGTAGATTTTGAATATCTTTTCTTGTGTGAATCTCTTGAACTTGAAATTTGGCATAGATGTCACTAACATAGAGATGATCTTTTGAAACATATTTCATTAAAAAAAACCAATTTTTCAACCTTCAAGAGGGTGTCAAAGTTGGCAGTAGTGAAATTTCTTTCAATGTAATTGCAAAAATGCCATTATGATAAGTACCTTGATGTACAATTAATAACAGTTTTTTTAAGTAGCTAAGAGCTTCATAGTGGATTGTTTGTATTGAAATGAGTAATTCAAAAGTCAAAAATGAAGAAAACATACGAAGTTTCTTTGGTTTATGACATTTTATACCTTGTCTTTTGATATTGCTTGAACTAGAATTCACATGTATTTAAACTACAATCAAAACACTAATTCTTGAAGCCTCTTTGTCTTCTGGATGGATAGGGGTGGATAGTGAGAGGTTGTGATTTTTTGAGAAAACCATCCATGAATTATAAAGGAGGTACATGTGTCATTATCCCATTGAATGTAAAACTTTTACTTTCAAAATTCACAAATGAATATAATTGTGGTGTTTTCATCAAGAAAACTTCAAAAAATTTACTCACAAAAATTTGGCACATGTGATTAATGAAAGTCCATAGCCTGTAATTATGTTCAATGAGATTTTCATGGTTTCTACCTTCTAACAATGAAACTAAACCCTACTTGATCAACCCCTTAACCCTAAAAGAAACATCGCGAACAAATGAGGATGAAACCCTACTAGATCAAATCATACATGCAAACCTAGGGAACCTCTTTCCAAGTTTTTCCAGCTCTGCAATCATACATATGCAATTCATCACAAAACAAACGGAGAGTACTAAATTAATTGCTACAAGGATATAATACAAAATGCATGTGAAACCCTAACACAACTTGTGAAATATGTAAACATTTTGAAAGATTCCCACAATCACAAGAATTATCAAAAAGAAAACTTTGAACACCAACTACAATTATTTTATCTGATCCAAATCCAAGAGTAAATATTTGCTAGAGCATTTCCATAGCGGTGCTGGCTTTGCTGCAAAATAATGGTACCCAGCCGGACACACTTCAAAGAACTAGTACCGTGATGCACTACAAACAAAACAAAACCAACAAAGCAAAATAAGCTACACTAAATAGTGAAATTAGGTTGCCTTTACAATTAGGTTGCCTTACCCCAAGAAAGTTACTCTGTAAGCCATCAAAGTCAACAGATACTTCTACAAATACTTCCAATTCTACACATGGAGGTTCATGAGTCCCAACTACACCAATAACTAATTCAAAAATAGTGCATTCTTGAACATGTACAGTAAATATTTATATAGTGTGGAATGTCGAGAAATTAGTAAGGGGCAACCTAATTTCACTATTTAGTGTACATTGAAAGAATTATAATTGTAAGTGACAACACCAAATCAATTTCTAATCCAAAACATGTAAACAACGAAGATTGACCCAAAAATTGTCTTCATCAATGCTAAAGATTCAAACTCCACAACTTTGCAAAATTATCATACTCAGAACTATTGGGTTTGATGCAAAATGATCAAACATGAAAAACATGTTGTTAGAACTTACAAGAGTGTGAACCCTGTTCTTTGTTGCCAGCCCTAATATCCATCAACAACCTAGATTAAATGGCGGCCAACCTGATCAAAGACTCACATTAAATGGCTCACATTAAATTGAAGGTTTGGGTGGGAGAGATTTCTTTATATGTTGTGATCAATGGTTGTTGATTTTTCACGTTGTATGTGTGCAAGGAGGGAGTGAATGCATCTTTTCAAGCGATAGTCAATTTCATTGCTTATCTACTTACACACATCAAAGAATTCTTATTATTCAAATCATTTGATAAGTAGCTGATCCTCCATGCTCTTACAATTCAGTTTTCGTTCTTACAAGAATCATGAACTACCTTGGATTATTGTACATTCATTCAATGAAACTTTTGAACATCTATTAACACATGTTTCAACCTATTGTATGTGTAGGAATTCATAATTGTCTCACAAAATCCACCTAAATGCTTATCAATAACACTACTAAGATATAACTTTTGTTAAAGATGTTTACCATAAAGAGGTAGGCGTGCCTCTTCAATGAATGTTGCATTTTAGCAATGTTAYGGATACAATAATTTAGTGAATTCTACAAGACTCTCCTAAAATGTCATGTAAAAACTAGAGAAAGCTTCCATCGAGTAGAAGGCCTACCCGTCTGGTCAACGGATTGTCCATTTGGTGGACTAGATGGACCGGTGGATGGACTCGATGAACTTTATCATGCTTTTTTTTATCTCAAGGTAGTAAAAGTAAAATCTGAACCCTAATTTTTTGAGCTTTGTTGGCATCCACCCATAATTTGGAAGTGTCTACACTAGTAGAAAAAGGGCTATCAATGACTGGCGTTTATGACTGCAAAACCAGTCATTCCGGACAGTTATGACAGAAGAATGACTGAAACGCGATTTTGGTCACGCAGTCATATCGGACGAGTCATATCGGACAAGGCAGTCATTTATTCTGTTTCATTGAGGTGGGTGGGCAAGAAATTAAAGAGAGAGAAGTCTGGCCCCCCCATTCATGACAGCAGCCCTCAATGAAATCACGGGATAGACAAGAAAGTGGGAATGCAAACACGCAATGATTCTAGGCAGGGTTTGTGCAAGAGAAACTTGGAGGGACTTCACCCGGAATTGCAGAGCAATCACATTCAAAACCAAGAAGCAAACACACCCTAATCAATAACCATACACCTAATGAACTGAATGGATCCAACACCCTCAGCTGCAGCCCTACAGGTGCGCTTGACGGGGTGATCCACCAAAAACAATAGGGAGAGGAGAAGCAAGGCTCCCTCACTGTGGAGAAATCAGACATGACAGAATCCTCATTACATTGGGCCAGTTCAACAAACACCTTTACACGCTAAAATGACCACATGAACCTTACGCAAGAGGAACTAAATGGATTCCGATTACCAAATTCAAATTAGACCTCCACATGTGTAACTGTAGCAAGAACAACCGAAACCAAGAACTGAACACGCCACGACCAGATTGTATACCTTCAGCTGCAGCCGAGCTTCACCGAGTGATCTAGCAAAAAAAAATGGAGGGAGAAGCTGGCTCCCCTTTCAACAAAAACTCAAACCTGAATCCTAATCACAGTGGGCCAGTTCAACAAACACCCTTACTCGCTGAAATGACCACATGAACCTTACGCAAGAGGAACTAAGTGGAATCTGATTACCAAATTCAAATTAGACCTCCACATGTGTAACTGTAGCAAAAACACCCGAAACCAAGAACTGAACACGCCACACCAGATTGTACACCCTCAGCTGCAGCTGAGCTTCATCAAGTGATCCAGCAAAAAAAAATGGAGGGAGAAGCTGGCTCCCCTTTCAACAAAAACTCAAACCTGAATCCTAATCACAGTGGGCCAGTTCAACAAACACCTTTACTCGCTGAAATGACCACATGAACCTTACGTAAGAGGAACTAAGTGGATTCCGATTACCAAATTCAAATTAGACCTCCACATGTGTAACTGTAGCAAAAACACCCGAAACCAAGAACTGAACACGCCACGACCTGATTGTACACCCTCAGCTGCAGCTGAGCTTCATCAAATGATCCAGCAAAAAAAAATGGAGGGAGAAGCTGGCTCCCCTTTCAACAAAAACTCAAACCTGAATCCTAATCACATTGGGCCAGTTCAACAAACACCCTTACGTGGGAAGGCATTCCAACATATGATGTCACAAAGGAATTAGGTAGCCGCAATTTCAGTGTGAGGGCTGTTCTGCTGTGGACAATTCATGATTTCCCAGGGTATGGGACAGTGGGAGGTTTTGCTCACCAAGGGTATGCAGCATGCCCATGTTGTGGATCTGATTTGGTGTGTGAGCATTCAATTGAATTAGAGAAGCAAACCTATGGTGGAAYGAGGAGGTGGCTCCCAGTTGATCACCCTTACAAAGCAGCTGTAATGAAGGAGCACTTCAATGGCCAAATGGAGAGCAGAGGGAAGCCGCAAGTTGTGTCAGTGGAGGAGCAATTGCAGTATGCTGAAGAGTATGAAGCCTGGAAAGCAGCAGGGAATAGGGAAGGTGCATCCAGTGATCCATCAAAAGTGCATGGAGTGAAACGACAATGCATCTTTTACCTGTTACCATACTGGAAGGTAATGAAGCTTGCTTAATCTTCTCATTGTATGTACTCTGAATGATGTGGAGCAGTGGAGTTCAGCGATGGCTATTATCCAAGTTTTGAGTACCGAGAAAACATGTCATAATTGACTGGACAATGACTACGGGAAGAAGGAACCTGATAGGAGAATATGACTAAGAAATGCCTAGTATCAACATATGATTGAGGCAGTGGTTTCCGTATAGTCATTTATCAGTCATTGTCAATGAGTTACCTGTTGTAGCATTTAGAGAGAATAGAAACCTCTGCAACCATGCTAAGGTGCAAGTGGCGTTGTTGTGTGTGAGTTTATGCAGCATTTACTTATTAGGCACACACTAGATGTGATGCACTGTGAAATGAATCTCGCAAAGAATTTTCTGAAGACAGTGACAAGGATAAAAGACACACTGAAAGTAAGGAGGGATTTGCAGAGGAAAAACATAYGTCCACATCTGTGGCTCATTCCAAATCCACGGAGGGGGGGGCAAGATGTTGAAGCCTGCTGCCCCATATGTGCTGTCTGATCTGGAGTTTGACAAATTTGCTATTAGGATAGAGTCTTTGAGGACCCCTTCTGGATACTCGTCAGCGTTGGGTCAACACATCCGGAAGAAGAAATTTGGTGGGTTGAAATCTCACAATTATCATGTGTTGATGCAACAAGTCATGCCTTTGGCCCTACRTGGCTTATTGAGGCCCGGTCCACGGATGGCCATCATGAGGATGTCAAAGGTATTCCGAAGGCTTTGCACTAATGTGTATAATCCGGATCAGTTCCAGTCACTAGAGCTGGATATGGCAGAGAGCATGGCGCTGTTGGAGATGGAATTCCCACCATCATTTTTTGACATCATGACACACTTACCATACCACCTAGTGCAGCAATTGGACATGTGTGGTCCTGTGGGAAGCAGGTGGATGTATCCAGTGGAACGATACGTGAAGACGCTGAAGGGATATGTTCGCAATCTGGCCAGACTAGAAGCATCAATGGCAGAGGGGTACTTGAAGGATGAGTGCATTGGGTTTGTAACAGAATACCTTCAAAGCTTTGATGTTGTGCAGAGGAGAGTGTGGGATGCAGAGGAGGAGTATGGGGACGYTGAGGAGGTTTTGGAGGGTGCTGGTCGCCCTTAATTACATGATGACCACAGCACTTCGTGACGCTGCTCATCAATATGTTGTCCACAACGCGGTTGTCATGCAGCCTTGGATCATATAAACGTCTTTTCCATATTTCTTCCTTTGTATCCTTCCATAAAAGCATCAATCCATCATGCCTAGGAAGGCAAGATGTGAGAGTCATATATTATATACTTATTACTATGTATGCACTCATTCCCTTCTCACCACTTTAAAGTTTGAACGTTTCTTTGAGTAATGTCTTGCCACGTCTCCACAAATGTGATCCTAAATCCTCAAAGGTTGTTGGCCGAACTCTTTTTGTGAGCATGCTTACACAAGTTATTTTAGAAATTGTTAACAAAATTAATCATTTAATTTTATTAAATTGTTCACTAAGCACACTCTCAATGGTAATGTGCATGCATATTAAGGTAACTACACCTAATTTCAACCACTCTCTAAGACTAACCACTACAAATTCTTGCCTAAACTATGCTCCCATTTTCATAAAAGTCTATGGTGGGTACACCCAAAAGCGCCACAAATTGGTACAGTACCTAATTGCTATTATTAGGCTATTCAAAATTTCATATTTCCTTGTTGGCAAGTGAAAGGAGGTCTCAATGCACCAAAGAACAGGCCATTTGGTAAAAGTTATTTGGCTATGCAAAAGTTATGGAGGGTCAAAGTTTGTTTCTAAAAGCGTTTCTTCCACATAGGTACAAAATTGGTTTTGAAGATGTACACAAAGTGAAGATGGCGTTTAAAGGTTAGGTGTCATTTGGGGGGTGCCTATCTTATATGGTTTGGTTTAAGAAACACCAATGTTCAGCTAACTTTGAAAATTCATAGTTTATTTATATGGTGACCGAAAAATGCAGTTTAAATAAGAGAATGCATAATCTTACTGTGACTACCAACAAAAAGGTTTTTCAATATTATAATAGAAACTATGTTAAATTGCTTATTTGTGCAATTTTAGATGTACATTATTTAAGAAAAAAATGAGTCCTCAAAGGGGCTATGAGTTCCAAATAGTAGGAAAAATTGGTCAGGAAAAAAAAAATTGGCCAACAAACTGAAAGGCCTAATTAGCGCAAGACAATTCAATTGAATAATTAAAAATAAATAAAAAATTGAAATAAAAATAATATTAAAATAGATACAAAATTTCATAATTTTCAAATCCAATATGGCATGAGTGCAACCAGCCAACCGCGTCAAATTGTTTTTTATTTTTATTTATTTTTAAATATAAAAATAATAATTCAAAAATAATTTTTTTAATGATTTTTTAATTTAAAATAAATAAATTAAACATGATTTTAATGTGGTAAGTGTTCATTATTGATGATGAACAAGGGCCACCAGCCCTCAAATGGGAACTCTGCAAAGGGCTTAGAGTTCTAATTATTTGGAAAATCATTGTGGAGCTAATTGTGCTATTAGCAGGTAACTTACTCCCTTTATCTCATAATAAGACAAGTGTTTCCTTTGTATTTATAAGAAAAGCTGGTCTTTTTTTTTGGAGACAATGGAAGTCATAGTTATCAAATACTAGGTACAAAAAATCCCACAAAAGGCCGGGTATCGAGTTCAGAAGTTTGTGCGGGGATGCATGCATTGAAATTACAAGCCTCAAGTAAGCTCAGAAAATCACTCGGAATTAGAACCCTTAACCCAAAAATGACCCCGGAATTTCTTGAACTTCTAGAATTTGTTCTAAATTGAACAAAAAGTCAGCCAACATTTTGATACGTTGTATCAATTCTTTCTAAATTGTAACCGTATAAAATCAAACTAAACATGTTAGAGTTCACATTAGAAAAGAAATCACAACAATATCTCTTACAGATTGAAAGATTGTAATGTTTGATCATGAAGGTATTAAAACTGCGAAAGTGATTTGAAGTATTTCAATCCTCTTTTCACATGTCAAATCTAAAAAGTTGGTCACCAAAAAAATATGAGGTTAAAAGTAGTAATATGCATAACCCCAATCAATTTATGGCTTCTCAAAATCTACTCTACAATTTTTTAAAATGAAATTCTAATGTGATTTTTTCTCAAAGATCTAGTGTATTTGAGTCTCATTCCCGAGAGCCCTCAACACTACAAAAAGTCAAGATTGCAATGGACACCCATGCACAAAATCTTGAATAGAAAAATCATAATCAATCATTTTCAAAATCAGATTTTTGAAGCTAAAACTAAACTTCAAAAAGAATTTTTCAAAAATATAAACTACTAAAAATAGTAATTTGGTAAGGTTTTGTTTAACTTGAAAAATTGGTGAAGGACACATTCTGTCCTCAGGGTCATTTTGGGGTTAACCCATTTTGGAGTTTCCCTCAACCTACCATCGTCACTCTCTGTACATTTCCAAAATCAGTATGTACCTACGTGGAACTGCCCTTTGCTTGCCAACAAGAAAATATGAATATTTAACCATTCTAATAATACTAAATAGGCATAGCAACAAAAAGTGGTGCTTTCAAGGATGAAATTTTTTCAATGGAGGTATTATTGACTTCTGTGCAAAACAAGATGCTTTAAAAGCACATATGTTGACAACTTTTAGCCTGTGCTTTTGATATGAATTGTTTTCTTTTACTTTCAGCCCAACTAATGAAATACTACTTGTTTCTAAAAAAGACCCATGTTTTCTTTGTAGAATACAAAAGGAACATGGGTCTTTTTTAGAAACAAAAACAAATTATGCCACCTCTTGAACTCAGTGAGCGAGCCCTCGACATTCACAGCCATGCCAATGGCCGTGGCGCCGGCAGCCGAAACACCCACATAATATAACCTCCATTCGTCCCCATCCATGTGCACCAAGCAAGGGGAGCCCACGCCAGCTCCATCCCAAGCCTGCGCGGATTCTGCAGGCCGGAAAATCGGTTCCTCTAGGCACCTCTCCCACTTCAGTAAGCCTGCATCAGACTTCGCCATGCCAATGCTGGTTCTGCCATTCGCATCAATGCCTTCGTAAACCATGACGTAGCCCCTCCCGTTTGGATTCTCCACAACATGGCGAGCAGCAATTCCCAGCTCATCAAACGACCCCGGCCCACCTCCCTCCAGAATCTTCCCGAATTTGAGCCACCGCATGGCGTCTCTTGAACGTGCAAATCCCACACAACACCTACCCGTGTTGGGGTCCAAGGAGTGGTAATACATGCGGATGTCGCCTGCCTCGTGGTAGACAACTTGCGGTGCAGCAATGAACAGAGAGTCCCACTCGCCCTCAGCACCCACGTCAAAGAGAGCTCCACTATGGTGGTCACCTTCCACTCGCGCCCAGTTGCGGCCATCGTTGCTGATGGCAAGACCAGGACGCAGTCGACCTCGTAAAAACCTTTCGGAGCCYGGTGGCGATTTGGTATTCAATGGCAGAGAAAAATCCTCCACATCCGCGCCTGAGTAGTAGAGCCAGTACACACCGCTGGCAGCTCGCACCTTTGCACTGGACATGATGAGCACATCCGAGGGGAACAAGTGCTGTGTGTCGAAAGCCCACCAGTTGTCACTCCGATCCAGCACGAGACCTACTGCACCCTCCTCGCCATATTTTTCGGTGTCGACCTTCGATTTACCCCTTCGCCAGTGCATGCCGTTCGAGGAAACRGCGATGCCCACAGTGGTACCCTTGGATTCATCCAGAGACTCCCCTGCATACCACATGCACCACCGCTCTTCGTTGTCACTCACATAGCGTCGGACAATTGGGGATCCAACGCGGCCGCCATCCCATGCACCAGTTTCGCCATTTGAAATTACCAAGCCCTCGTGTTCTAGCTCAGGCTTGCCGTATGAATCGGAGACTGGAGTTTCCTGSCCTGTCATGGCTCTTGCAGGYTCCATCACGGAGGCCTCATCGCCGCTGGGGTCCCCAGWTCGMCGCARTTTGGCTTCATTGTTGCCAGGGTCYTGACTAGCACCAGAGCCTCGTTGGCCAAGGACAGCGCGCGTTCGAGAGGTTCTCCTTGACGTCTTTACATCYGAAATAAGTCTTCGCGTCTGGTGGCACTCCAGGGCTTTGCAAGGATGCTCAAACGGTCGGATGTGACCTAATGTATGGGAATCTCTGCGGCATTCAAAAGCCTTCACTTGAAGAGTAGGGCAGCTTGATGATGCCCGCGAGATTGATAGCGAAGGACTACTCATTGAACCCATCACAATCCGATGCTCATGCTATAGGGAATAGAGTTGCTTCAGTTCAGCACCAGAGGCCTCAGGCCAGGCTTGACTGGACACTGAATTTCTTTGCAGCAAACACTAGTACTTAACAATAGAAGTAGTACATAACGTTCCTGTGTAGTTTAGCTGTCGTCTTCATTCTGAACTTCCCTGTCTCTTGAGCACAGTTGAGCTCTACCAACGCACTGCGTTCCAGATCAGAATAGTGCTCGCTCATCCTGCATAATAAGTTAAATTCAGTCGATGGTTAGAGTAACATAMCACACCAGTGCAATCAATTACATAGAGAACGGAAGGAAAGAACGTTRWTTGACCATAGATTCAGCAAAACAACAAAGARAGAAATTTATATAGAATTCTGTCTCCTTTAACTATATTTCTSTCTCAGATTTCCATGTTTTGGATACGAAATTTATAAATAACAAGGCTATCCAGATGATTTCGTAAGGCTTTCTCACTCTATGTCGTTGATCACAGAATTTGATCACAAAATTTCTACCTATCATTGACTTAAACCCTAAGGTCGCAACATGAGGAAGGCCTGTCCTGTTTGAGACCATAAACGCAGACARCTTTCGTCGTTCTCAGCAAAATCGACACTCTGTTTCWCATTCCAATTAGAAAGAGAAACGCAAAAGGAAGGAAAAAGTCTCAAACAGCAGCTCYAAAGCATCAAGCAGTCCAAACAAGCATCTTATCCTATATAGATGCAAGCGAGCGACAAGACTTGACCTAAATTAGATAGGGCATAATCCTCCTACTCCACTTAATCGCTTGTTAAACTACATGATAACCCAGTTCAAATTGCTGCGCACGATGAAGGATCCACTAAGTAGTTTTAAGCCTCTGGAGACCAAAACCGGGACATGGTGACGACGAGCACAGCGAAGGAAAATTAGGTCAAAACAGCAAGGCGGTTGCACGTGAACTGCCTGATGATGTCATACCCAATTCGACAACCGAAGCACAAGAAGGAGCCGCAAATAAACGAAATGGCAGTAGTGATTGCAAGAAACTCTGCGAGGTCCTCCCTCCTCACCGCGAAACCAACTTCGGTGCAATCCTTAACCAATCCGACTGGTGAACATTGGAGACACTACATGATACTGTCAGTCAGCGGCGATGACGGTGGTCCATGCAGACACTCCGCGTGTTTTCACATCCGCTTCAACGACAAAAAAGAATCTGATGAGYAATGAACATCTTCCGCGAGCAGTGATGCGAGCAATGATGCGGATGAGACGGTGAGACCCTGAGCGAGAGAGAGAGGTCGACGCGGTAATGGGTGGTGTCCGTGGAAATGAGAGGTTTCACGGTAACAGGTAAAAGGAGGTTGCCCTACAAGTGTTGCACGTCTTCTTAGAATTGCTGAACTTGCGTTGAAAGAACAGACAAGTACGTTACACATTATTCTATCTGCTAAACTTGCGGAATCTACACCAACATTGGGAAGAATCTCTTCAAGTACACCGGTTCTAAATCCTCTTTCTGCAAATTGCGGAATCCCTCCTAGCATTGGGGAAGAATCAGCAGAATGACGCATCTGAAGGAGGGTCAGTGGCTTCTTACTACTGGAGAAGGTCGTATCCCCGCCTTAGCGTTCGGCAATCGGCACATCCAGCATCTCTGCCGATCGTAGCCAACGCAGTGTCTTCTCCGACCTTCAGGTTTCCCTACTCCCCTCGTCATTTCCAATCGAGACGAGCTTTTCAGCTCATTCAGCTCATTGCGGTGTTTTGTACAAATTTGGTTAACATTTTTGGGGTGCAAAGTACTGAGCTGCATCCGTCAATGGCGCATGTAAACCACATTGAGATGTAGGCGTTGTCGCTACAACCCAGTTCCTCATCTTGAATGTCTGCTTGCTTCTTTTAGATTGTAAGCTCTCGTCGAGATTACGAATGTAGCATACATGGTGTTTAGTGAGTTGCCAGTGCTTGTCTTCTCTTTATTCCGAAGGTGAGCTCAAGATTATATAGACTTCATAGAAAGTTGCTAGAAGAGGCATTAGAGGTAGCACATGAAGGAAAAAAGTTTCATTAAGGATGATTAACAAATACAACCATGAATTTCGCTATATTGCATCTACATAAGACATTTCATTTCACAAGTGTGTTKGCATTTTTTAATTATCATTTGTGTATATGGTGTAAAAAATGTGCCTCAAGAATTTTTACATTGAATAAGAAATTTTTGTGTATAGAGATAGTATACACCATTAATTAATCTACTCTTTCATCATCCTTACGTGGTAGAATGTTGAATATCAAAAATGTCTTCTATGTTTTTTGAGGTGGTTTCATTATCTTCATGAAAGCGTTGCAATGAATTTACTCCATTAAGTTGGCGTTGATCAAGGTGGGCTAATATGTTGCCCTCAAGATTCTCATTGCCACTATCAACACTCTCCAAAAGAACCTCCACATTTGGAACTTCTAGTGTTTGTTCATTAGGTCCCACAGTAACAATTTCCTCTAAATTCAATTGATCTGGTAAAGGAATACTAGATGCAAGYTCTAGAGCACTTTGTTCAAATTCATTTGGTTGTTGAGCTTGTCCCTCTATTAATTGAGGTATTTCAGTGTTACCATCTTCTCTTTCATCATGTGCACACACCAAGCGCCCTCTACATTGTATCCTTTGAGCTTGTGGTCGGGGCGGAATTATTCTCTCACTTTCTTTGTCTCCRGCCACTCCATCTATCCATAATGCTTTCCCTGACGTTGAGTTTGTAGGTCCATAAATTGGAGTAATGTTGCCCTCTTCAATTTTTCCCTTACAAACAGGGCAACTCCGTTGTGAGGAATGCACATACAACCACATATACAAACATGGCCAACAAAACAGATGCCCACAACATGTTACCACTGCCTCACTTGCTTCATGGAAGCAAATATTGCATTCAAAGATTTCACCCAACGCAACATTTGTTGCAGTAGTAATACTCAAGTCCTTTTTTGACATCATGGCAATATTGAATCAAGATTGAACATATTGTATCACTTTAATCTTCCATAAGAGTTTGCATTTGCAAACAACATAACAATAATATCCATTTATTGAATRATTCCACAAAATGGTTTTYAAAGTCACTCTTCATGATTGCRAAACTTACATGTAATGACTTAGCATACRTTCACGAGTGAAATATAAAAGCGTAATTGCTTCTAATRYATGGATTTTGAATTTGTAATAAAAATCTTGTGTTGTAGAGAACAATATGAAGTCCTCAACTTGCACTARAAGGTCAATAGGTGCCAATTRAAAACCCATTGAATGAAAAGGTAAGGTTTATCAATTGTCTTTCCACCCCTTTCTAATGGTACACCTATAATTTYTCATTTTTTATATATATTTTGAGAACTTATCATGTTKTGTAYATTTTTTTAWTGCTAGCTTYATGATAATCAATTGTRAACACATGCATTGAAAGACCGTTTGTTAAATTTTAAAAATAAATTATCTTTTAATGGTTTTTTAAACATTCTCATGTAGTATTACTTGCAATTTTTATTATAGTGAAAGAATTATTACATCCATGGATATGTAAATCATGGATGAAACAACATGTATGTATTTATGTGCATATGTATGTACGTATATGTAATATTCAAATTCAAAGATTTCACCCATGTAATGATTTCATTCACTCATGATTTGAGGGTGTAGGTTCTCTAAATTGTTTTATTTCTTATTTTGATGATTAGGCATTGCTACAAAAGAAAATTGGCATAAATTAAAATATTATTGTTTATACATTTTAAAGTATACTTTCACATAAAAGAGAAATATTTTATTTGGAAGAGGAATAATATAATGCCTAAATACAATGACAAAAAATTGATATTGGAGGAAGCTTTAATCATTTCATGAAATTTGAGGTCTGTAAGAGGCTCTGAGTTCGTGGACTGCGAGAACACAGAAAACTGCGTCTTGATCAACGCTGTGATGTGTCCAAAACTCTGCCACATCATTTTTTATTTTATTTTATTTTATTCTAATTTTTAAAACTTCTTTTTTGATTTCAAACACAAAAACAAAAAACAAAAAACAAAAACATTTTTTTAGTAATTGAAACCCTGACAGTAATCAACCATTTCCTTACTACATTGGGAACAGGGCTCACATCTCATGTAATGTATTTTGAAGCATTGACTTTCAATGAGTATATTTGGTTTTTCAAAGGAGAAGATGTCACACGGTATAAAAACGCATGATTTCCACAGTCACCGGTTAACACATTGCATTTCGTTTAGTTTGGAGCCTTGCGAGTTGCCACCCATTCCTCCCAAATATAGGAGGGTTGTGGGAAAGGGTTGGCTGGAGCCTATAATCCAGTGAGCTTCTTTTGGTTGGGGCTCCAAGTGTCTATTCACCCAGGGGTTCAATTCAAGCTGAGTGGAGTGTATTTAGGTCAGAAACCCTAAACACAGCCCACCCACAACGGAGAAGAAGACAACCATTGACAACAGAGTGGTGGCGGCAAGTGCGTACCATTGGGCGGTCCCTGAGAAAACAAAACACTCAATTCGAAGCAACGCTGAAACCGGTTTGCATCGCCTCCCAAGGCCGATCAAAACAAAGCAAAGACTAGCCAAGTAGATAGTGCTCCAATGGAAGTGTTTGACGGAAAACCTCTTCTCTACATATGTTTGGTTTTCTCTCCCTCTCTTCGCGAGGGCTTGTAGTTGATTTAGCAACGTGTTTGTTAATTGAAAATGTGAGTTGGAGCTAGGTCATGGTGCCTGGTACGTACTGATCGAATCATCAAGAGCGTGATGAGAAGTGGAGGTTGATCGCCCGTCATGATGCTTGAGAACCGAAGTTGCCTGCAACAACAGTGTGTCTAGTTGCAAATACGTTGCACATGCTGTTGATGCAGAGAGCTTCAGTTCTCAAGCAAGCATCCTGACGGGCAATCAACCTCCACTTCTCAAATCGTTGTTGATGACTCGATCAGTACGTACGAGGCGCCACGACTCAACTCCAACTCACGTTTTCAATTACCAAACACGTTGCTAAATCAGCTACAAGCCCTCACAAAAAGAGGCAGAGAAAACCAAACATATGTAGCGAGGAGGTTTTCCGTCAAGCACTTGCATTGGAGCACTGTCTACCTGGCTAGTCTTTGCTTTGCTTTGATCGGCCTTGGGAGGCAATGCGAACCGGTTTCAACGTTGCTTCGAATTGAGTGTTTCGTTTTCTCAGTGACTGCCCAATGGTACGCGCTCGCAACCGCCACTCTACCCCTCGGCCGCTCCACCGCTCCACCGCTCGGCCGCTTGGCCACCCCGCCCCTTCGCCGCTTCGCTACTCCCCAATGGTACGCACTCGCAACCGCCACACCGCCCCTCGGCCCCTCTGCCGCTGCGTCCCTCTACCCCTCCACCCCTCCGCCCCTTCCCCGCTCCGCCACTCTCCAATGGTACGCACTTGCGTCCCTCTACCCCTCCACCCCTCCGCCCCTTCCCCGCTCCGCCACTCTCCTGAAGTAATTCACCAAAAGTAGAATCTTGGTTTTTTGAAATCCAAATTTGATATGTTTGATTAGAATTGCATGCTTGTAATGCAAGACAAAAAAAATACCGTTTATATTCTATATTAAATAGAATTCCTTGGACTAGAAAAATAGGGGACATTTGAGAGTTGCCTGGTATTGTACATGTAACAGAGTCCGGGGTGAACCCATCCCCTTAGGCCCACGGGAAAACCCCAAAAATTTTAAGTTTCCACGCATGATGAAATCTGCAAATTCTAAGTTCATATTTGCAATCACTGGCTGTACATTAGGAAGGAGAGGTGTACAAGATAAATTCATCAAGTATAAAATAGGGGTCATTTCTTACTTACACCAATAAAATGACTTGGAGTGGCCAAGCAAAGGGGGCTACTTCACCCCAATCAAAATGAAGTACTAACCAAACTTATTATAAATAAMAACCAATTCACCTTGTACTCTAAAACCCAAGTTTGACCATTTGCATCCTAAAGTAGTAGAATTGGAAGGATTGAAAGGGTGAGAATCCTAGATCAAAGGGGCATTAGTTACAATAGTTGCAACTTTGCACATTCAAGACAATTTTTGTACAAGCTAATGAAAATTTCATAGGCATGTGTACATGTTCTATACAATGTAAGGCACCTACAATAATAGAAACTTTGTAGAAGAATTCAGCACCTTCAGAATGTTGCACAATTCTTTTTTATTGATGAGTCTCCTTGTCCAAAACTAACATGAATTGGTCTCGAGAAGTCCCATTTTCTATATGGTGAAATGGCTTGTTTAGGATTCAAGGTAAGTAATAAGGAGCTTTTAGATAAATTTTGATTACAAAGTACTTGTATTCTTGGAGATTGGCTCTATTATGGCTCATGTGACTAAAGTTGCTAGAGGGCATTAGACACATTAGTTCCTATTTGGTACAAATTTTGTGCAAGCAAATGGAAAATTCATAGAATTTGTGTACATATTCTATAATTTATTATATAAGACACCTAATAGCAACTTTGTAGAAGAATATAACAATTTTAACCCATAAAAGATGGAGGCTCATTTTGGGCAAAAATTGACAAAAATTGCATCTTTTTAGAGGATTAATAATATTTTTTTTTAAAATTTAAAATCCTAGAAAATTCAATATTGTACTACACTTCTTTAGGAACATATGRATAAACTTTGTGAAACTTTGACCGCATGGATTGAAAGATTATAATATTTGATGTTAGGTGAAGAATTTTTTTTTCAAATATGCGCAACAAGGCTTGCAAACTTTAACTCCTTGTAGGATGAAATCAATGAATGTGATTTGTTTGTTTTACATTTGTATCATATATCATGTATCTACATTTGCGCCAAATTTCAAGATCATAGGAAGAGTTTTGCACATGCTGCCCCAAGCTGTGCCCGAGCTAGCTACTTGCAAAGTTCAAGGGCAACATAACTTTTGATCTAGACTCTTGATTGGAAAAAATAAATAGAATTCCAAAGAGTCACATAGATACATATTGTGTCCAAATTTCATGAACATCCAACCATRTATGATTTTGTAAGAGCCTACTTGAGATTTCTTGAGTATGTTGAACGAACGTAGGGTCCTTTAGAGGTTATCATTTTTTGATTGTTTATCTTCCCATTTAGATATTAGCAAGAATATTGGTGTTAGAATGTTTTATTTTCTATATAGAGATATTGCTTGTTTAGGATTTATACATCTTCTTGAAAAACATGTTTTCATTGATGTTTCTAATGCAAAAATAGATTTGTGGAATAYTAGCCTCATTGTGGCTAATGTGACTAATGCCTTCAAGGTCTATTAGCCACATTACTTACAACATCCAAAACCTTCTACAACTCTCAAGTGTTTGGGTGAAATTTTTGTAAAATTTTAATTTCTAATTTCTAGTACTACTATACCTTGATGTTAGGTTTGTTGTAGCCARTTTGAAATCATTTTGTTTTGGAGAAATTGTCCTTTGTTAACCACATTCAGAATTTTTCAAATTTCAAATAAACTAGGATTTGACCAAAACTTGAGCAAGATTCATTTATGTTTATTAGCAAGGTTACTCCAAATTAATATAAAACTCCAACTTGACCGGTGTTTATTCCAATTTTTTTTTTTTGATCAAATGGCAAAGCCATTGTAGAAAAAGAACAAGCAACCAGGCCAAGGTCCGGTCAAAGAAGAGGGAAAGCACAAACTAAAAGAGAATCCGAAGAAAACGAGACTACATGAAAGTGTAGAGAGGGGGGGTGTCTAGTTCCAAATGAGGTGCTTGTCTTTTCTACAGGCAAGAACATGGGAGTAGAGCCAAAGACTATCAAATCAATGCCAAAGAGAATTAGCTTGGAGAGGACTACAACGCATTGCAAGTTGAACTTTCAAAAACATTGCACGACCAGAATCCAAGAGGGCTTCCCATAGGGCAGTGATTATTCCAAACTATCATGATAAAATCTTGAACATGACATATCCTAGGCTTTATTTGGGCTTTATTTTGGATCCAYTGTAGTAAACAAAGCAAGATTGAGGTCAAATTATTTTCATTAGTATTGTCTACACTTTTTGTATATGTCATGATAAAATTTCTAAAAGTTTCATTCTAGGCCATATTTATTTATTTTTCCTTTATTTTTTAACATATCTAACCCCAGCATAGGATATATTGTATTTGGGGTGCAAGTTTGTGTGATCATGGTGCATCATTAGATTCTTCAAAATTTAGAAAATAATTTAGGATATGAGAGTATGCTACTAAGTTATAACTTAGCTTGCAAAGGATGTAGCTATCTATAACAATCTCTCATTGGTTTAGTATCTTTGAATTATCCACCAACTATTGCTAAAGAAACTCTCTAATTATAGCATTCTTGCTTCAATCCCCAAGAATTTTTTTGAGTTCCACTTTGCCATTGGATCCCCAACATTAGCACTCTAACACTCTCCCTTTGAAAATCCATGTGGCGGGCTCAAGCCAAAAGGATTGCAAGGGATGCTTTATTACCTTGTGTTTTACTACTAGAAAAGACCAATGCAGTYTTATTTTTGCAACATGATAAAATTTTCAAGCTGTGAATTCATATTTGTAAAGACAACAAATTATTTATTTCCATCACGTATTATATGATTTAGAAACTCAAAATTCAAATTTTCAATTACAATGCCCAAATTAGAAAGTTGAGGATAAAAAATATAGGATTTATTTGACAAGGATTGGGGGGTATTTTTGACATTTATCCTTGAATGTGGGCAATAATTGGGATGACGTTGTTGAAAGAGGATCAATATAGTGTCAACATGGTTCATTTTTAATCTCTTGAAATTTTCAAATATTAAAGCAAGAGGAGGAGATAATATGTAAGAAAATGATAAAAGAATAACTTGTAAGGGAGTATTATAATTTTTTTCTATTGAAGCTACTATTATCCCTTAAATGCTTAAGGATTTTGTTGAACTAATTAAAATGTCCACTAAATTGAATAGAAAGTCAAAATTTTGCATAATTATCAAATTCTTTTGAACTGGAAATAAACAATTCACACCCATTTTCAAAGGCCTTGCATTTCATGCAAACTTTGTATTTTATATTTTAACCTCCAAGGGACCATTGTCCATTTAGGACAATAACAGGATTCCGTAGAGGTACCTACGGGTTGAATTGTCATTGTGRTTTTTTGAAACTTGTCTTCTTTTGAAGATAGAAAAGCTAATAAGCTTTGTGGGAATATAATTCTTTCACAATCAATGTCCACCCCCCCCCCCCCCAAATGCTTTAAATTAAAAAGAATTTAAATAAAAAATTTATGACCCTCCCCTCCAGGGCCCTCTTTATAATTTTCAGGAAGCAGGAATTGCTCCAAACAATATGGGATATGTTTTCCAGTATCCATATCCGTATTTGTATTCGTACATGTATTCATATCTTATTCGTATCTTATTCGTATCTTATTCGTATCCTATTCGCATCTTATTTGTATTTGTATTTGTATTTGTATTTGTATTTGTATTTGTATTTGTATTTGTATTCGTATTTGTATCTTATTCGTATTTGTATTTTTATCGTATCCGTATCGTATCTGTATTTGTATTTATATCGTATCTGTGTCCGAGATCGTATCCAAGATCAACGGTTGTGGCGAGGGGTTGTAATTTTTTTATAATAAAAAATCAACGGCTCTGATTATTTAGAAGGGAGGGGGGGGGGAAACTAATACCAAAATGAAATGGCAGCCTCTTTTCACTGGATTGGGATTGTCAACTCAATTCTCCACTGTAAAGATTTCAAGCTCAAAACTTTCTAGTGCAAAATTTTTAAGTTAAAAGTGTTTATTGTCAAAAAAATCTAGTTCCGTAATGTAAAAATTAACATCTTCTTTTCACTATAAGGGCAAATCTTGCAACTTGTGTGGTCAAAAATTCTAAAATTTGTTCTATACATTCTCATACTAAATAGGTGTAAGATCCTACAATTAGAATGTTAGATGTGCAAAAATTATTTCAGTTTTTTTTTTTCTCTTTGCTATAGAAATGGCAGCTCTAAGAGTTTTTGGCAGAAAAAAGGCCTTGGGCCTTTAGGGGTAAATAAAAGTACAAATTCAATATTTTTTCCTGCCAACCTACTTTGTTTATGCAAAGAAAAAAATAGAATTTAAAAAATGATTATTTTCAATCCAACTAATCATTTCATTAAAAAAAAATGATGCTTATTTATTCTACAAAACTACATTTTTTTAATAAGTTTTTTAAGGCTAGCCACATTGAAATGTTTGAAACCAAAAAAACACAACATATCACTTTTAGAAAAAACTAAAAAACTAAATTGTTTATCTAAATTTTCATGTACATTGAAAGCTTTGAATTATTCCATTTTGATCAATCAATAAATAATTATGAGGAATTTTAGTTTCTGAGCACTTATGGAATCTCTACTTTGAAATAAATTTTGAAGTCCATTATTTAACTCAATTTTTATTTGCTTTTGGAATACATAAAAGAATTTGGGTGTATTTTTTTCATTACAAAATTGTTGCCATTGTGATTGGATTTCCTCAATTCCATGAATTAGTTCTTAACAATTTAGTACTTTGGATTATTCTGTACTTCTTTGTACTTACTAATTTCTCTTGTATGCTCCACAATTTACTTAAAAGAATTCTTTTTCAATAATCTAAATTTTTCCAAACATGTAGACTTGTTGATTTGAAGAATGAATGTAAAGATGCACCACCATTTGGGACATTTCTTCATACAAATAAAAGCTTGTGAAGTGCAACTGCTTGATTTTCCAAAAGGCTAAAAAACATTATCATATTTATTCAAATGCTAATATTTTTCAATCTGCAATCTACATGGTGGAAATATCTAAAATTTATTCTACATAATTCCAAACTAGTACACTACAATCTATATGTGTCCAAAAATGTTTACTTTTCTAAAATTTTGTCCTTGTTCTAGAAACAATAATTTTGAAGAGTCTTTGGTGACAATATAGTTATGGTTCTTTATGGGTTAAAAAGTAGCTTTCCTTTCATCTGTTTAATCATCAATTAAAAATCAAATATATAATTTAAGGGATCAATCAACATTGTTTGACTAAATTTTGGCATTTCTTTTAGTATTGTCCAATTGAAGGAGATGAAATGAGTTTGGAGGCAAAATTGAGATCCMCACATGGTCTTTGGCTCATAATAAATGCTCATTTTATTACAGCTTCACACTCAACAACAAAATGTCCACAAGTTTTGTTTGAAAATGCCCAAAGAATTTTACTTTTCAATAACTCAAAACTGCATTTTAAGAAGGGCTCCTAATCTCAATGTGATGATATTATGGGTGCACTAAAATCTTCCTACAATACAAAATAAGTCTTTAAAAGTTAGTTTTAGCCTTGATCCAAAACATTTTCCAAATAAGAAGATCATTTTAAATAGGAGGTAGAATTGTATATAGAATCCATATTTAGAGTATATCAAAACTTGTTTCACATTATTGAGAAATTGACATTGGAAATTTGAAAGAACACATTGTTACCTCATAGTCTTTGACTGACTAACCTTGTTAGCACTTAGTCCTTGGTTCTTTTTAATACATGGAGGTACTTGAAATTTTTAATTTTGACCATAAAAAATTAAACAAACTACTTTACCTATACTAAATTCTAAAATTGGGTTTTCCGTCACTAATTTCTTGGCATTCCACATCATATAATTATTTGTTGTTTTTCTTCAAGAGTGCAAAATTTTTGAATTAGTTACCAGTRTTGATGGAACTCATGAACGTCCTCCATGTGTACAAATGGAAGTATTTATAAAAATATTTTTTGAATGTGAAGGTTTGTAGAGTAAGTTTTGGGGGCCAAGCAAGCTAATTGTAAAGACAACCTAATTTCACTATTTAGTGAAGGATACATGGAATTAATTGTGAAAAATATTGATTTATGGATTGCAAGGTTGTAACAATTTAAAGTGATCAATTTATAGTAAAAAGACATTGTTTAGTGGAAAGAAAAATTATAAGAAGATAAATAATTGCTCAACACCAAGAATTTATATAAAAATCTAATAAAAAATATTATCTTATGGATGTAAAAATGAAAAATAAATCCTTGTCTCAAATTTATATACATTTTTGAATAGAAAGAGTCCAAATTCACAATAAAGCAAATTGGATCCTATAATAATTTCAAAATGTATATTTGTGTTATTTTATTCAATTTTTCAATTGAATATGGTTAACTATATTTCTAGAACCATCTTCAAAAAAATTGAAAACATTATAGTTATTTTATCTTATTGATCATGCCAAATTTTAACCTTGTATTTTTAAATTACAATTCTAAACAAAATTTCCTCTTTAACTAGCTTGTTTGTATCGACCACAGACTAGAAATGTTCAAGGTAACATTTTTGTTCCATTTCCACTATGTTTTTCATTGTAACAAAGTTAAAGTAAAAAAGTTTTGTTGTTTGTTTTATTTTCTACATCCAACACACCGACCAAAGAAAATTTTGGCCAAATTTGGACATCAAATTAAATTTATATTTTCAATTAACTAATGYAGAAATTTTGATATTTCTTCTTGTAAAACTGATATGTTTTCTTTATACGTTACTTTTTTTCCAAAAACTAGATGGAAACATCAAATCACTGTAGTTTTTCAAAATCAGTTCCTACATGACCATTACAAATTTATTTGGATAGATTTTTATGCCTACAAGCTCAGATTTTTCTGGTAAAAGTTTTTGAAATTTTTTTATAAAAAACTTAATTAAACTAGCTTGAGAAGAAAATATTTTATAAAGTTAATAAAAAAATTTAGCAAAAGTTATATTACAAAAACCTAGAAGTGGATTTAGTTGATAGCACAAAAATAATTGCAAGAAGTGAAAATATAAATTATAAGATTTTACTTCCAAAATACTCTATTCTTACATGCATGTAAAGCATTGATTTGGGTTTTTTTATTTTTAATTTGGGCTCGCAATGAAAGAGTGAAGGACAATTTGGTTCTTTGGGCAATCTTAACTTTTTTTGTTTTAGAAAAAAGAGTACACAAAATTCAATTATCAAAATTTGTTAAAAGAGATTGTACCACAAAGACTATGTTTGCTTGGTACAACAGTCTTGTTGTTGGGGTTCCATTGTGTTTCAATTCCATCTAAACTCATATTATCCCTAAGGCCTTATTTCTTCCGTAAACCACTTCCAAGAAATCGCTCGTTCATTTCCTGGGAGGGTTCTGCAGCCGTAATGCCCGATTACGAGAGCAAACCTGCGTAATCGAGCATTACAGATTCTTCATCCAATTTTGTTATTTCATCCCCAATGTTTCATCCAACTTCATTTTCCCTGCTTGTGATTTACATTGGGCAATGTCCCTTGTCGTCGGGCACTTCGCAATATAAAGCGCCTCTTCATCAGGCTCCGCCCTCCTCTTTGGCCCTTTATATCACAAAATGCCCTCCTCCTTGAGTATTGCGCTATACAAAAAACACTCAAAATTGCCATTTCTACAGCTARGAGTAAAGAATTTGAAAAACAATATTTTTTCACATGTAATTGTAGAATCTTACACCTAACTAGTATGAGAATTCATGGATAAACTTTGGGAATTTTTGACCACACAAATTGCAAGATGTTTGCATTTATAGTGAAAAAAACGTTTTTTCAACAAATTGAAAAAGCTAGATTTTTTTACTGACTATGAACATATTTTAATTCAAACTTTTGCACAGCACATTTTTGAGCCTTCAATCTTTGTAGTGGAGGATTCAATTGAGAGTTTAGGGGGGGGGGGATTCAAAAAAATCACATTTCATTCTTAAAAGAAATTGTTACATAGGAGAAGGCATAAGATAGAAGGAAAACCTAAAATATTAATATCTTTTAGATGGAATTAAAATGCACTAATACCAATGGTAAGATTGTGAGACTCTAGAAAATAAACTCTACCATGAAAAAACAAAATTAAAACAAAATCAAAACATTGAAAAAATTGCTCTCAGAAATGTATCTTGCAAGTTATTTTTTTCTCAAAGATGTTCTAACTGCCCCTAAAACAAAAATGTCCATAACTTTCTCATGATAAGTAGTTAAGTACAAATGAAATAAAATCAAAGGTTTCCAAATAGAAAAAAATACAATATATGAGAAAAATCATTAAAAAAATTCACTTTTTTGCAAATTTTATTTTTGGTGCCTAATCTCCCTATTTTTGAGTTTTTCAGTCATAACTTTTATTTCCGGGCACCAATTATGGAGAAAATTATATTCCCACAAAGCTCATTAGTTTTTCTAACTGCAAAAAAAGTTTCAAAAATCATGATGGAATTCAGTCCATAGGTATTTGCCCAAAATCCCATTTGTCCTTCAAAATGGCAATGGTCCTTCAGGGATTAAAACTATGAATGATTAGTTTTTTTTCTTGATTCTTATATTGATGTCTACATAATAAGTTTTAAAAGAACATCTTTAAAACTAGGACGCCGAAATGATGACATTGCACATTTTAAATTAAAGGCTTTCTAGTACGTCATTAGGAAAATTTTCAGCCTTGCAGAGGGCTGTTAAGACTTCATTTTCAGCACCCCCGCTATGCTAATACAGAAAAATAAAAAAATAATTTTTTTTTTGAATTTTAAAAAGAAAACAAATTAAAAAATAGTCAATATGATGTGGCGCTGACATGGCACCAATGGTGCCACGTCAGATTCCAATTTCTGAAAAATAAAAAATAATTTTTATTTTTTATTTTTTTCTGTAATTGCATTGCCGGGGTGCAAAACTTGCGGCCTCTTGGAGGGCTGAAAATTTTCCTAATGATTGATTCCAATCCAAAGTATCTACATGTGAAATGTACATTTGAAGTGATTAATTTGAAAATGTAAAGAAATTTCAAGTTTCCTTGATTGGTGAGAGATTTAAATGAGAAAGAAGGTTTCAAATGTCAAAAGTCCAACATGCAAGAAGATGATACGTATGTTAAACCAAACTTATGGCAGCCGTAGGAATTTAAAACAAAGGTAGTTTGAGTGAATAGAGCCCAACTACCTAAATTTGTGCAATGTAGAAGAGAAACAACAACCATAAGAGGCCACATTGGATTTCTGATTACTAAAGGGTGTGGGCAATTTCTAGAAGTGATTAGTTCATAGGAATACATAAATTGTTCTTCAAAGAGTGAGTTCATHGGAGAGATTATAGATAGTCGCATTTACAGAGACAACATCAAGTCTATAGAAGAATTACAATGTTTGTTACGATCATAAGGAGCGTCTGAGATAGTAGTGTGTAAGGTTGTGTATTTATTGGGTAGACCTCAGGTGGAGGTGGAGCCAAGGCCTAGAAAGCAGAATCGTTGAGGACAATTTGCAATTGAAGACCATTGTTATTTTTTGTACCGTCACGCTGCTCAATTGTTAGATTGGTGTGATGGCCCATCAATTTCCAAAGTTTGTTCAAAATTTACTAAAACAAGTTCTCAAATCTCCCTCAAGACTAGAAAATGAAGAGGGCGGCGCGTGCTTGCAAGTCCAAAGAAGACCCAATCCACTAGCCAACCTAACTATTGCTGCAAGAAAATTTGCAACTTCAAGTGAGTGGGTATTTTGGTTCAAGATTCTTCCAAATTGTTTGAAGTCCACTTGTGTTTGAACAAATTTGTCTATGACTTGTTTTGACCGGTGACATCTTGATATAGGGAAACAAACTCCAGCCATGTTGTTTGTTGATTTTTTTTTTATTAAATTTGCATTTAATATCAAGATAATTGCATCCTTCAATTATATGTGTATGGACCAAATATCTTGAAATTGCTTTTCTCTTAGTGTCTTCTTTTGCATTATTTGTAGATGATGAGTAGAAGTAATTGTCATCACATTTACTTGAATTGATAGACTTCAAAAGAATTTGTGTCAAGAAATATAACTTTCATAACAATAAAAAATATGTGAAAACAGTTAGGAGAAGATGAGGGCTACTAATCACATGATGCTTAGTCCATACTTATTGTTTAGTTCCTAACAAAAAACCTCCGCTATTGGTATGACAATCATGTTTGCAAGCAGATAGCCCAAGCAAGAGCACCCTTTCACGAAATGAATGTGCCACACCAATTCGCCGTTGTCGCTCAAGAAGCCCCTTTGAAGAAGATGCATAAGCCTTCAAGTATGAAGAAAAATGTAGTGTTCCAACCAAACGAGGGCAATGGATTGAAGGTGCTACCGATTGAGGCTCCATTGTCAAAATCAAAGAAGCCAAGGGTTAGGAAGCAACCCCTTACAATTCTAGATGAAGGGGCATTAGGCTACATGCTCACCACACCAACCCCAAAAGAACCGAGGAAGTTAAGGGTTAGAAAAGAGCCACCCACTAAACCGCAAGAAGAGGCACCATGTAACATGCTACCAACTTTAGCTCTTAAAAAGACTAAGAAGCCCAGAGCAAAAAAGATTCTAGCATCAGAAACAACCTTCGTCTCAATGTCACTTCAAACACCAATGCCATTCAGAGAAAGACATTGGACCACCGCCTTCTACTTTAGCAACACCATTGCAAGATAAACTTCAATATCTATTATTTCATATAACAAAGTGTATCATAAAGGAAGTTTATGTGCATATTTGTTGCTTTGTAAATTATTGCTCCTATTACTAAGCTAGAAGAATTGTTGTATTAAAATGAATTGGTAGGGTGTGGAAAAAATGGAAGGTTCACAAGGGACGAGAAAGCAAAAGGGTCACTTGCAAAGCCACGAAGGCCACAAAATTGGGCTCCTCAAGTACCTATGCTAAATTGCACAACAAGAGTTCTTACCACGGCTAAAATAACTAATGTTGCAGTACTTGAAGATGTGTGTGGCTTTAAAGAGAATAGTGTAGGCTACATTGCAGACCTTGGACAATCATTTAATAGTATATTGCTTGCTACGGACAAAGAAGCTAATGTCAATAGCATCTTCTCGGGCATGCCCTCGTCAAAGTCTCAACATTCGTTGGACGACATTGAATCCATGGCTCAGTAGTTGCAAGAAACACCTGTCGTTTTTGGGTCAAAATGGCCTTGGTACTCGAGTACTGTGACTTTTGGAATAAATTTTTTTAAAATGAAATAAAATATGGATAATTTGTAAAGCATTTCAAAAATTACATGTATGAAAATTCAGACCTAGGAAAATTTATTTCCAAAAGTTATGCACACTCAAAGAGTGATGGAAAATACCAAGAAAATGAACACTTTGATGTGATATTTTTCAAAAATAGTAAAAAAATTCAAAAAATTCTCCAAAAAAAAGACATTTTTCCTCACTTGAAGATTCTTCTTCTCAACCATTTTTAGCTTTGGGAAAAAAAAAGTGAGTTATTTACTTTTGTGCAAAGGTAGTGCACTTTGAGCACATGTGGAGGGTGGACAGATTATTATTTTTTGAAAATCTCTTCGTGGGACTCTGTAACTTCAGTATAAGTCCTTGCATCTCAATTTTTGAGCTTCAAATTCGGATTTTTGGGTAGAAAATAGTACTAAAAACCTTCAAAATGGCCGACGTAGACACCTAATTGGGGGCAGGTTAAAAATAGTAAAATAATTTTAAAAATTCTGAAAAAATTACTCAATGTCTAAAACTATCTCATGTACCTTCATTCCAAATTTCACTCCAAAAGATCAAACTATGCAAATGTTATGAGCAAAAAACCACCTGTCCAAAGGCAAGGGGACAAAAAATAGGACAAGTGTTTAATGCAATCATCTCGCTACCAATATGTGGGAAACGGTCTTTCAAGATAATTCTTGGCATTTTGTAGAGCCAATTTGGAAGGCCTTTGTATATGGAGCAACCCATCTAGGCGAGGCTTTGCCTAAACCCATGGTTCTCCCACTTGAAAATATTCCCAACCACCTACAAAAAGTGTATAGTGATTGAACCTCTAGACGCCAAGATTGGGCAGTGTTAGTACCAAACCGTTTTCTTTCGGATGCTTCATTTCATATTGGGTATACTCTAACTTGGACCCAACATCATATCATTGGCAAATGAACTGTATTGGAAACGGAAAAGCGAATGATTGTGTATAATTTGGGGGATGATGATATAGAGCGCCACGTGGAAGAAAAGGATGTGCGAGTTGCACTTGGACCTCATGTGCGTGCTATTGGAAGTGAAAAAGGTCATGAATATGGCTAGCATGTTGGGCATAATTGCTTCAATCCCAAGCAAACGGTCCCACCACCCGAAGGAAGGCCTAACTTCCCTCAGATTATCATCTCTGAATGCATTGAAGTTCAGGAGTTGGTCTCACAAGCTAAATGCAACAACACAAATAATGAGGGTGTTGCTTCAACTTCAAGCAAAGCAAATTTGGCATTGCACCCACTTGGAGATCCAATTGAGGATTACAACATCCCCTCTGATATAGAAGGCATTGACGTCAACCAAGATTCTACTGCTCGTACAACCTTTCCAAAGGTAAGCTATGCCTTCCCATAATATCTCTCATGTAATCACGTAGATTCCGATGACAAAGAGAAAGATGCCTTGCCACGAGGCCTAGACGATGCAGAATCTAACGATTTTGAATGGCTACCGAGTTTTGTAATAGTGTAGAAACTAATGATGATGACTTTGATGTGGCATGTCTAGATGAATTGGATCACAATGTCTTGGGGTTGGTTGATTGGTGTATGAGGCCCGAGTCATTCATCCCTGTATATCTAGACACAGAGCAGTTGGCACAGCACTACCGTAAGGCTTCATGGAGTTTTGCTAGTGTGGACCTTATAGGAAGTCGAGACAACTTCACGGGGCCACCAGTTGGCCTAAAATGTCCTCCAGTTGATAGCCTTCCAAAACCGGAGCACACATTCAATATGTATTGGAGTGAAACAACCTTAGATCAAATAGTGCTAGAAATAAATTGTTATGCTAAAACTGTATTGCCAAATAAGGCTGATGAAGAGTTGCGTATAAAGTGTGGAAACAACTGGAAAGATGTTGACATTTCTGCCACTTGAGCTTGACTTGGGATTTTCATCCTTATGGGGTGCAAAAGACTATTAAGCCTTTGTCAATACTGGATGCGATCAAAGTCATTCCTTCACTGCAGACTGAAGTCATGTCTCGTGACTGTTGGAGCAAATTTGGAGCAAATTTTGCGATGTCTCCATTTAGATCCGCACTTTTGTTATTTTGTTATTTTGTTATTTTGTTATTTTGTTATTTTGTTATTTTATTATTTTGTTATTTTGTTATTTTGTTATTTTGTTATTTTGACGCCAATGAGGTTTGAACCCTAGTCTCTTCTACAAAAAGCCACGAGTCTTAGCATTCAATGTACCTACTTCCCTTCAATGTCTAATCCCACATTTTTATTCCATTTATATTCCTTCATATTCCTTGTTCAATGGTGAGGGCATGTGCTATAATTTTTTCTCCAAGGTCATTTTTGACTCCTTTCTTTGGAGGCTTCACACTATGGCCGGCCAAAGGCTTCAACTTGGGCCTATTTATTGCCCATTTCCATGGACTCTCACCAAAGTTTGGACTCTCAATCCCACAGCCTCTCGACTTGGACGGCGATAGTGTGAAGAAGCCCTTAGTAGACAACAAGACAATGGTGAGAGATCCAAAAGATCCTGCATTTGATAGGATTGCTAAGACACATTGGTTGGTCGAGATGTTCGTTGAAGTCTCTGAGGCAATCTACAACTTGGAACGAGAAATTACTGTGTACAGATGAATGTGTAATACCTTATAAAGGTCGTTACTGCTTTATTAAGCAATTCATGCCTGATAAACCAATCCGTTTTGGTATCAAGGTGTGGCTTCTTGTCAGTTCTAAAAGCCGATTTGTGTGGCTTATTGAAGTTTATTTTGGTGAAGGCTTTGGTAGTGGAGAGCATGGATTGGGATACCATGTAGTTGTTAGGATGATCTGGGGGCTTGAGCATCGTGGTCATTGTTTAGTTGTAGACAACTTATTTGCAAGTGTAAACCTCTTCCACCATCTAATGGTGCAAGGTATATGGACAACTGGAACTGTGAGACAGACGAGCAAAATTCTTCCTGCGGGATTGTATAGGCCTAGTGATAGTGAAGTAAGGGGGTCAATGTTGATAAAGACACATGTACACCGCCATATGGGTATTGTGTCTTGGCAAGATAAAAAGCTTGTAACCCTACTAAGCACAGCTACGGCACCATGGGAACCAAACACCAAGGTTTTGCGTCGCATAGTAGGACTCCAAGGGCAGCTAGTAGTGCCTTCATCACCAGTGCATTGGCAATATGTGGAATATATGCGAGGAGTTGACATAATTGACCAATTGCGTGGAAATCATTCGGCTCAATCGAGGTGTCATAAGTAGCGGTTGAAAATCTTCCATTTTATTGTTGACCAGACCATGGTGAACTCTTACGTAACATGGACTCAAGAGATGGAGCAGTTGGTCTTAAGCTGATGTCTCACCTAAAGTTCAAAATTGCAGTGGAAAAACACCTTGTTGAAGAGGTTTTGAAAATGAGGCAGAGGAAGAAGGTGCAACCAGGGCGTACAGAAAGAAGACATAGTCGAACTCATGCCCCGTTCCACTCCAAGCTAAAACGTCAATGTATGATTTGTGGTCATCTACAAAGGTGGTACTGTGATGCTTGAGGGAAGAAGTGTATGTGCCGTGATAGGTGTTATTTGGCTCATCATGAGCAACACACCCGCATGTTATAGTTGAATCCATTCTAACCTTTTATCCTACATGTGTGGAAAATCACAGATTTTGACCTACTAGAACTTCAACCAAAATCTGGCAATTTCCAATGTACAAGAGGATGAAAAAAAAACCATGATGCAAAACCATCCCGACGTCATTCATTTTGAGGAGCTTTACATGGTCTTCTGATTCCTACATGCTATCATACTTGTCATGTCCTAGGCTACTCAAATACTCATAGAAGTTTGCAAAGTAATTGCGGATCATATGGTGAAGTAATCTCTTATAAAACATTGAACTATTTAGAAGAACTTAACATTTTTTAACAATTACAAATTGCCTCTTGATGCCCATATAGACCTAAATAAATAATTACTTACTTATATTTTTTATAGATTGTACATATGTTGTTGTTTTTACATGCATGCCTACAATTGTTATTCTATCTATTTTCTAGTCCATGTTCTTTACCATTGTCCTACTCTATTTTTTCCCTATTGTATTGGTAGCTTACAAGTTGTGACAATTTTCCTTGGGAGTGATGTAATACCTTGTATGGATTATCCTTTTAACAACAAGGTTTCTTTTACCTTGGATGTTGTAGATACTTAGAAGCCATTGTATGTCAACCCAATAAAAAGGTCGGAGTTCTTTTCTATATTCTCTAGATTGGGGTTTATAGTTGAATATTTTAGGATCAAAGAAGCGCTATACGCATTGGCTTTGCATATTATCCTTACTAGTTGTTGCATTTGTCTAACAAATAAGGAGATGAATGGTCCTAAGGTTGAAGGTGGACATTTACAAGAATAAAATGGAACAAGACAAGAGGAAGTGAAAAAGAAGATGGATATACTTTTGAGCGATAGTGTACCTTGAAAGCTATCTTTGTTATAATTTTAGTACATGTTAGTATGTCAAAGAAGTTCATTTTCTAGATATAATAAAGTAAGACATTAGCAAATGTAGTTTTAGTTCTTCAAACTCACAATACATTTTTGTTACAAATCATCACATTTCAAGATTTTTAAGAAATTTTAATGGATATTTTTAAACACATCTATCTAAATGGAGTTATTATGCCCAAATTATGTGAGACAATTTTTGAAAGCTTCTCATGCCCTATTATCATAATTTATAAATATAGGGAGTGAACAATTGTTGTTCTCCGTTCTTGCAAAATCAATGTTTCTTCTATGTACTTACAGCAGTAAATGAGGCATGTCAAGCTTTCAAGAAAATGGAAAAATAAAACACCTTTTAAAAATCAAGTGGTCTAAAAACTCTCGGTGCATCTATTAGYGTCCCATTTTTTTTTAACAAAGAGAGTTATTTATGGTCAAATACTAWAGGTGGTTTGCRATATAAGTCTCACAATAACCATGGTGGAAACAAGTGAATTTTTTGTCTTGCTACCAAATTGATCAACAATTGATGCTATAATATATGGTCATGTATGTTGTTTTTTTACACCCACTAATACATTGTGTCTTRTTTGAGTCTGTGTATGTGTATTGTTTTTTCTACATTCATTTGTAAATTGTGTTTTATTTGTTCTTTTCATTGTAGCATGTTGAACTTTTTAATGCTATATAACTAGTAGGACTTAATGACATTTTAGCATTTTATGATCTCGTAGTTGTATTTCTTCTTGCTTTTACATTAATATGATGTAAATGCCATGTGAATATTAATATAAAGTAATGAAATAGCAATTTATGAAAGTATCATATTTATGAAAGTATTTATGAAAGTATATATTGTACCAACAAAGTGTCATAGTGAAAATGATCATTTTCAAACAATCTTTAGTACATACTACAAATTAATATAAACACCAAAGAATGTATAAASCAATATTAAGTTCAAATATTTAAAATGACACTAAATAACTCTTACACTCTATCATCATTTTTTGAGATTTTGCCTTCTTTTCTTATATATTAGAATAGTACAAATAACTTATCTACTTCAATTTTATCAATCTTGTTAGAATAGAAAGTTGTCTTTTAAGATTCAATCATTATTTCAATTGGGTGTTATTAGGTTCAAGGCTCATGGGAAGTCTCACATTGCGGTGGTGCAATTCTTGCGAGTTCCAACAGTCCATGAACTTTCAACTATCTAAACCCAAAAGTCTCATCTAATGCCGAGTGGAGCAAAGTTAGGCAGATCTCCATAAGTATGGGTTGGTTCTCATAACCAATTTTTTTTTTCATTGGTGAATTTTTGCCATTCTAACAAGTTTGAGCTTGTCAAACTTATTCCATCTGGAATTACTCTAGTGATGTGAAGGCTTGTGGCAATATACTTTATAAAAAACAAACTGCCCCCAACCTCACCAACTAAGGTAGAACCACCCATTACCGATCAGTGCCCCGTAACCAACCATAGATTGACTTATTTATAACCAAGGCTAGAATGTTTTTTTTTCATCTTTTCAAGGTTGGGACTAAAAGTTCATGATACATATTCCAAAATAGTGCAAAAAAAAGTAGGAAGCAGTGAGTAGAATAGTAGTTTTTTGAATGATTGGAATTGGAAGAGTCTAAAGATCGGCTATGGGTCCGGAGCACTTTTTGCCTTTCAAAATTCATGGTAATTTCAATTCATGCAATAAAATTACCAAAGTTTTTGCAATCCTCATCATTTTTATTAGTACACCTCTAAAAATATTTACCTTGCATTCCATTGCTTCAGATTCGTCCAAATTCCTTATTTGGTTGGTTATAGGTGGTTCTACCTTAAGTGCAAATTAAAAGCATCCCTCAAAATCATTTCATACATATTTCTTGTTTGATGAAGAATAGAACATTCATCCACTCGCGTTGGATGAGTGGATGCACCAACCGGATGGAAATCTTTGATTCGGGGACCTTGATAAAGAACAATGAAGATCTCGATTTAGAGATCTCGATTTAGAGATCTCGATTTGGGCACCTGAATATTCTCGTTTCCTTGATCGAATTTTACGATCTGGTTGCACTTGGAAGGCATTTCGCGGTCGCGATGGCTACCAAGCAGTCGCTGCAGAAGGCACTGGATCCCCTCTGGAACTGGGCTTCTCGTCGCTACCAGGCTGCGGTTGCGAAGGAGCTCAAGAAATACGGTAYCCCTCCAGACCCCGAACCCTAATTCATTCTTCAGCTGCACTTCTGTTCCTTTCGGTTACAGTTTCTGAGTTKTGAAAATCATTGTTGGAAATTGTTGTGGTGAAGGTCTGCGATACGACGATTTGTATGACGATCTATACGACCTGGACGTGAAGGAGGCATTGACCCGGCTGCCTCAGCAGGAGGTGGACTACCGCAATCAGCGTCTGAAGCGTGCCATGGACTACTCCATGAAGCATCAGTACCTGCCCAAGGACTTGCAGGTTGGGTTTCCTTGCATTTCAACCTCTGATGTGGAGTGTTRAGAAGTTGGAGGGAAGTGGAGTAATGTTTGAAGCGATTAGGATGGTTAGACCCGCGGGTGTTTTTTTTCAATGTCAATTTAGTGCGGTTATGTCCTTAATTACCTCAGCATCTTGGTTGTGCTGTCCGTTGGAATGCGGTTGATTTTTGTGAAACTGAGTTTAATTGCAAGCTAAGTATTGCAAAGCCTTGTAAGCTGAAGAGTAGARTGCAAGGTTGGTGGCCTCATTTGGTCACTTCTTGGTGCAGCTTTTTATTTTTTTGCAAGGTCACATATAATTTGCAAGAGGGATTTRCGGCATAATAATTTCGGCAATTCACTTTTCACTATAGATGGCAATTGATAAAAGGAGACAAKAGTCCGACATTCGTTGTACATTGCACGCATGGTTCTAAGTGAGTGGGTAGTGCCCTGTTTTTTTCCCGTAGGTTTTACTTRAGATGAGCTCAGGATTGTGCACAAGAAGAATTTGGGTTCCTTTCTAAGAGTGTTGAGGCAGCTTCTCAGAAGTCTTATGGACAGTTCTAGTTTCCTTGGTACTGGAGATCTATTATYGAGCCTTAACGCGCAGCAAAAGACCGTTACCGTTAGACCTAGAACATCCGTAACAGTTATCATTACGTGTTGCATCATGGTTCTTGGCATTGGACTTGCGACTGGACCAGTTTTATGCTCCGAATCGTCGATCTTCCACTGYATTTTGCTGATATGGTCTCTATGATTCTTGGCAGGCAAAGCAGACTCCATACGAGCCCTATTTGCAAGATGCTTTGCAGCTGGTGAGTATCTTTCAATTGGTCGAATTCCAACTGTACTGCCGAAGTAGATTGTTGAAGGTCAATAGATTGATTGATGGRGTTTCCATGAAAGGTACTTATGTTTATCCTTTTAATGTTATTCTTCCTTTCCAGGTAAAGGAAGAACGGAGGGAACATGCAGAACTGGGATCTGATCTACCCTACACACGTTCTTTACCCTGAAGTATGAAACTGCACTTTCATGATGTTCAGCAGAGTTATTTCAGATTTCGCATAGCTTCGGAGTTGCCATCCACTACCTTTGTCTCAGTAATTTTGGTGGGACAAAGCGGTAGAAAATCTTGTACAGGTCCTCTTCGCGCATGTTATTAGGACTGGCTCTATTCAATAAGCAAGAATACAGTTCTGGATCAAATTGTGTGGACTTTATCAGGAGCATGTTTTATTTTGTTGATGTTTATTGTCCGTTTGTGTTTACAGTTTGGCCACCTGCTAGCTGTACAGTACCCAGTGGACCATAATTGTTCAGGACTTCATCCAGTGCCGAGATTGACTTCATGCTTTTGCCGCTGTTCCAATCGCTATTTAGTAATTCTATTAGTACCAACTAGCTGAGAACTGCTCCAGAAAGTATCCAAATATTCAACTATCAAGTACCACATCCGGTGCTAAAAGAGTCGTGAGATAGGGTAACAATCAAGATACTTGAGATGCCGGTTGCAGCTACGGAATGATATGCAGTATCCAGCTGGAGCTTTGAACAGAAAGAAAATGAGAGGGACAACCTTTTATCACCTACATTCTCTTCAAAATGAAAAGATATCCTTTTGGATAGACTGAACTAACGTTTTCCAGCTTCATACTCTGGCTTATACTACTTCACCATCTCCACCCACGAAGCGTCTTTCCTTGGCATCAACTCCACCAACAAATTCCCCGCGTCACGAAACTTTGGAACCTCCATTCCAAATCTCTCCACCATGAGCGTCCACAGCGTCTTCCACTTGCACAGTACTGCTGTTCAACGCCTGATTCCTCCCCGTGGGTTCCTCGCACGCCCAAATCTCTGGCACTGCAAAAAGCTTCGCATCGGACAAGTCGAACAAGCGCTCGTCCTGTACTCATTACTTGGAAAMATTGGCTTCTTCTTCCCTCCTGTCAACAAATCAGGGCGTAAACTACAATCGTACCAATCAAGTTCATCAAATTCATCGCTGCAAATCCGAAGATGACCATCGGACAGTGAATGGAGTACGAGATTTTCCCTTCAGATTGCTAGCTTATCAGCTTCAAGCGCAATGTCCTCTTGATAACGGTAGAATTTATTTCACGTACGGCAACCGCGGTTTGGCTTCTACGAAAGAGGACTCGTTGGGTTYGATCTTCCCCAGAAGCTCGAACCGCGGATTGCTTCACGCCCGTCTGCGCCGTGATGTGAACCCGCCACTTTTTCTGGAATTTCGTACAATACAGAAGATCGTGCGAAAAGATCATTATCGAAACATAATCCAAACATGAGCAACTACTCGTACATTTACAGAAGAAGAAGCGACGTGCGATTGCATACAACACGGAACATCCAACTTGTGAGAGTTTTGCAAAATTAATCTAAATCCTTCAAATATGCGAGAAACTCCATGAGAAGAAGCGAGTTGTGGTTGATTGAGCTTTCTTTACCCGGCACGAGGATTGAGTCGCCCAGTTTGACATGGGGACTTCCAGGGAAGGTCCACTGCCTGCACTCAAACGATCGGAACCCAAACGTAACTCGAACTCAAGTAACCTCAAGTCCTTAAAAGTTTTGGGTCACCGAATTGATGCCTGAGTCGTCCGACTACTTGAGTCTCAATATRTTATGTTCTGTCGGTGTCAGGAAGACGACCTGGAACTTATCAAATCATCTTCAACTGCAACGAAACTCCCTGTGACGGAAGTGATTGGGGTTGATGAAGCACGTGCGGATGCAAGGACATGTCTCATGATGCATGAAGTGCACGGCTCCATACGAAGTGATGGARGAACCGTGCGGCCATTCCCCACGTGGCAACCATGTCAGTGATACAGGAAGAAGCACACGGCAAGATTTGCAGGAAATTGCAATGGACTCGATTGAATACTCTTCGTTCACGTGCAAGAAGAATAGCTATAATCTTCGCTGTGCATTAACAATGAGAATGGCGAAAGAAAATGGCAGAATTCTGCAATCCCCGATAAACCCTAACATCTGGCTTCTTCTGAATCCATTCAAAACGAACAATTCCATGGCGAAGATCGAGAAACCGGATAACCCTGATCGCCAKAAAATCTGTATTGGTGATTGATTCTTCACCATATTGTGATCGAAGTTCCTGGAAGAACACTACCCGAGAATCTTCAATGTTCTCCGACTCGGGATGATCCAACGAAGGTCAAGCTTGTCTGTTCATTTGCAGATCGGTAACTACAGTAAAAGCTGAGAAGAGTGAGGACTGAGGAGTCTGTCGGAAAAGAGTCTTTGACTATTTCTAAAGTGGGTAGGAGTACTAATAAGTCTTGACTACTTCGTACTCGTCCGTTCTATCAGTTCTCTCGTCCCAAACTTATTAGAATTTTCCACCACGGACTGATTCCAGTTTGCTTCACTTGTTGTTGTGGAATCTTGCGCTGCGATRTCTGCGTAGTTCGCTTTGTTGGTGKAGCCTTCTAGTACAATATTGTTTCTGGACGGGGGCATTTTGTTACTGACGCTGGTTCCTCATCAGGGTTTGGGATTTTTCGACTTGCGGTTTCGTTGTTGCGGCGGGTGCCGCGCGTGGATGCGAGCTTTGGAGTATTCTAGAGGTTTGTTACGAAGAGTTTTCTGCGCTTTTTGTGGCGTAGCATAGTGAAAATGCTGCGTTTTCTGAAATGGATTGAGCCCGAAAATTGTAGCTCATGTTATATGGAAGAAGTGCGCTTGAAACTTGTTTTGAGATTGTGCCGTACTTGGGATTTCGAGATGGCGCAATTTTTTTCTTTGGGATTGTGAAGATAATTTCGATATTGAATGTGTAGATTCTCGGCGCTTCTGTTTCTAGCTCTGAGGTTATCAGCGTTTTAGATTGTCGGTGACTTTGTTTTTGTTTGTTTTTTCATCGTTGAAGTATTGGAGTGAATTTAGATCTTCTGTGATTTCAAATAGGTCTTCAGGAGCTCTTCCGCTAATCCATTGCGGAGCCTGTTTGTCGGTAAATTGGGGAGTGGCGGAGCTACTGGAAGCTGCGTCTCTCGTTTGTGTACTGTAGATTCTGATGGTGACGTTGAGCTTCACAATCAGTTAGGATAGTCTTCCAGGATCACAAAAAAGAAAGAATTCTGGTTGCGTTTTGTAGATTTAGGGTTTGGGAATTGGGTGTGATTAGGTCTTCAGACGCGTTCTCTGGTGACTGTGAATATGGTTAGTGGTGCTTTTTTGTGATTAGGAGGTATTGGTGTGAATTTCTGTTTTGGGGGTTGTGAAATCAGGAACAGTTCTAAGTCTAAGCTTGTCCTTTATGAGGCTGTTGTTGGGGAATTTGATGGTAAAGGATGTGATGGAGCTCTTAGAAGCTATAAATCACTTGCTTGTCTAGATTGAGCGTCACAATCGTGTGTTCTTTTTCCTTTTGGGTTTCACGAAATTTAGGGTTTGGGAATTCACATCAGTAGGATAGTGAACAGACAGAAGAGCTTGCAAAGAGTCTTCAGTTGATGGGTTACAGAAGGTGATCTCAGTACAATCACTGTGATAAATTATAAATCACGCTGAAAGTTTCCTTGTAAAAGTTCCTGAAACTATAGAGTTAATGGTAAAGTTGGTCCTATGTTTGTAATTGGGTGTCGGAGGAAGGTTTAACTAAGAATAGGAACAAAGAAGTATGGCTCCAAACTCCATTAGACCTGAGTTTTGGTGCTCTGAGGAGTTTTGTCCTGTGTTTTTCCCAAACTTTGGCTTTTGGTCAAAGCATTGGAGACACTTTATGATCAACTCTATTCTAGTTTAGTTTTTGTTGAAATTGCTATTTTCATGAAAYTCTTGTCTTGTCATGAAGTGTCTCTTTGAATTGTGAATGGAATCACTCTTCAAGACTTCAAGACACAAAAGGATGAAGGATGAAGTGGTGTTGGTGCTTGCAAACATTTCAAATTTGTTGTTGTTGTTGTTGTTTCTAAATACTACAAATGTGCGAGTGCCAAGAATAGTTCTTGATAATGCGAGGCTAAGAGACAGCATGGGAAGCTCAGAAGAGCCGGACCGAAAACGGCGCCACCTTAATAACAACAATCATTCTACATCTCCACGAGTGAAAAAATTGCCTCTCACACCTTCGTCCGAAGAAAAGAAGGTGAGCTCATTGTGTTTTCTTTTTCTTTTGTTTTTGATTTTAGGGCCATTTTTGATTTTTTGAAGGCAAAAAGCCATAAACTTAATATTTGAAGCACATTATTTGCAAGTAGCTACAAGTAACAAGACTAAACTAATTTGTTGCACTTTTGACATATTTGGCATAACAAGTGCTCCATCCAACTTAGAGAAGTAGCCTTGTTATCTCAAGTATTTTTGACATGCAACATAGAAGTCATTTAAGCACTACCAATTCTTGCTCATTCTTGTTACTTGGACAAATGCAAAATTGGGCATTAAATAAAACTAGGTAAATTGAAGAATAAATTATCCTTGCAACAACATAGATTTTTAAATTCTTGCTACCTCAAGCTAGCAAGCTTTGACCTATTCAATCTAAAGTGCAATCTAATGTGAACCTTAGGACTTAACCTGCCCAATCTAAAGCGACCCTTAGGACTTGCRATGTCATATACTAAACTCTCATTTRRACAAGGGCATAGGGATCTTTGCSCCAACATTCTCTTCATATCAACTTTGYTCTACTTTATGGAAGACAAGTGGGATTTAAGTTATGATGTTGACTTGGTGAAAATGCAGGTGGATGCCCAAACGTTGCAGTTTCAAAATCAGCAACTGGAAATTAAGCTTGACGTCCAAAGCAATGAAGTAATTGCTTTAGAAGGCAAATTGAATCAACTCCTTAGCAAGCAGACTTCATTTGATGACAATCTCTCCATTGTCAATCTTGTGTGGAACCAGGTTTGACTTMTGGACTCTTYACTTTCTGAGRATCTATTTGGTTGACTTYCTAGTGTTTGGAAGTATTTTTAAGCTCTTTGAAATGTTTCTTRACCACGTATATTATATTCGTCAGAAATTCAGTGTACAAGGAAATTTTCTTATGCAAGAAGCATGTGATTGACATGAAGCTACTTTCGAAGCAGAGAGCACTCCAACCAAATTTTTTTTCTCTACTTATCTTTACCCCACTGCAGGTTGTGGATAATCTGGAGTCACTTACAGTGCAAGCTAGTGCTGCAACCAATGGGGTGCATGTTTCAGGTTCTGCTTCCAAGGGTGCGTCTTAGTTCCTCTGTACTTTCATTTTGAGGTTCTTTGCTTCAGGATTGATGAGAGTTTCTATTTGATGCACTCGTGTGGAATTCATTGTTTTTGTTTTGAGAGACTTGTGGGAGTGAGTCGTCAAGTACAACACAATTTGCTGGTGTCACGTGGAATGCCTGTTCTCATTACTGTAGCTCTTTGGTTTGTGTAGCTCTTTGGTTTGGTAAAATGATATGTGAAGTTTTTTGTGTTCATCAGAGCGGAGTAATGCTTCAGATACTTTCTTACAACGGTTACTTGAAACGGGGGCGACGGAAAGCTCCACGGCCAATGGAAATACTGGCTCAGTGGAGTCTGGACTGTGCAGCCGAAAGTCGACCACTGCGAAGACCATAACGAGACTTGTGCAAAGCATCGATTCTGAGCGATCTCGACGTGAAGAGATTGTCAGCACTTTCCGAAATGGCCTATTTTCTGATGGTGAGGATAC
Source organism: Pleurozium schreberi (assembly GCA_006891605.1). Lineage (NCBI taxonomy): Eukaryota > Viridiplantae > Streptophyta > Bryopsida > Hypnales > Hylocomiaceae > Pleurozium > Pleurozium schreberi. The sequence continues at coordinate 52,059 of VACF01001367.1, read as the reverse complement.
CTCTAATCGACCAAGAGATTAAATTGGGACTGTCTCGTGTTTTTCAAGCACTTTTGAGTAGGATACATGTGGACTTTCTTTCGTCTGATTCTATTTATGTTTTGACAAACACATACAACGATCTTCATTGTTTCTGACGATATAAAATTTGACCCCATCTGAGTTATTCTTTTCATAATRAGATCATTCAAATTGGTTCTTTTAAAACCATAAATCCTTGGTCCTTTTAGGCGTTTAGACTGCCCGTTGGAACGTGTATCAAGAAATTAACATTGGAAGATGTGAACGTCCATCCTACTTGTTATGATGTCTGTATTAGTTGTGATATTTTTTTACACAAGTGAAATTTYCTAGCGGTCGGCATGTAGCAGTGAGCATTTCAACCCCTAGTTTTTGGCTTAGCCCATGGTCTTAGGTGAAATGTATGATTTGCAGTTCTGTGTAGAGTTATGTTTTGTTGTGTGTGGAGACTGGGTGAATTGTAGTTTTTTGGAATCGTAGGCTTGCATGATGAATTTGAAAGTTGTAGCAGGGAACTTCCGGTCACTTGTGAATACAGAAGAGGAGCTATATGCAGAGGCAAAGAAATTGCAAAGTCTTGTGGATGACCTTCATGTAAGGCACAGGGAGCTTTCAGCTGAGGTGGGTACGTGCCATGATATACAGGCAAAGGACCGAGCTGAGGTCAAGAGATTATCAGGTACACATTGGCATTTACCCTCTTTGGCCATTTTGACAGTATCGTAGAGAATACTGTAACTGCKAGGGACGTRATCCTGTCCTTTATACAAACCMYTTTACCRACAGCATTTCATCCATCCATAAACTTGATCTTACTGATTTGCAATTGCTGTAAATATGAATTGGCTTAATGTTTATGGCCATTGATTTTTGAATGGAACTGGGATTGCCGACAGCAAGAGTTTTGAACTCGAAAATGGAGGTGAAGCAAGGGAAAGCTTTTCCGGAGCAACTTGCCAACTGGAAGCTGGATTGGAAGAGGCCAAGGTACTCCTTCTGCTTGCCATTTTAGGTGAAGTGGTGCAACATTGGTACTGTGCAATATTTTAAGATATTTTCGAAATTAGGTGTACTTACCTTACACGCCAACCTTTGACGTGGAAAAGTTCGAAGTGTTTAACAAAAATCATACGCTTGAATACTCAATTGCTTGTTCGGACGATTTGAGAGTTAGTTACCTCTGAAAGTATGTTGTTGCTTGCAGACTAGTATGTTCTTTTGAAGTTGTAGGGTGTGAGTGGTTCCAGTTCTTCACAATTCTATGCATTTTAATGTTATTGTAATTTGCTGTTGGAGCTGCAGACATTGGCAGCTCGAAGGCTCACAGAGCTCCAAGAAGCGCTGCAAAATCATTTGGATGTTATYCAAAAAATTCAGAAGTTGCAGGTTGTTTTTGCCGCAAGTCAGATTTYGGAGGGTTAATTGTAATTCTACATATGCGTATTGAATGCTTTGTCATAAAGGCTATGTACGGGTCCACAGTTGATGATTGTGACTGTCGTTCATGTGCAGGACGAACTTGACGACCAAGATTACATTCTGTCTTCTCAGCAATACCAGTCATTGAACGAACAAGTCCAGGATCTTARGATTGAAGTCGAGAAATGTCGAGCTTTGGTGGACCAATTACAGGTATTTGGTTGCCACCAGGCCACCCAATCTTTAACCCCTAATGGCTAAAAGTGACCACTTTCATATCTATACGAGTTGAAGTAAATCTCATAAGAAGCTTCAAAAAAGTTGTAAATGTATCAAGAGAAAGAAGAAATCATATCTTACATTTTTGAATGATCACTGTTTGTTTTGCAAGTTACTAGAGGTGTTTGAATGTCATGGTGTTTATCCCTTCTTTTCTAACTCCTCTTTGGCTCACATTGAACACATTCCAATTTTTTTTAGCTTGCATTTGAATTTGTAAATAACTTTATATTTATTTTTGGAATGACAACAACTTATTGGTTCTTTCTCCGAATTGGAATCTTGGTCCCATCCTCACAACTTTGAGCCCAAGCAAGAGACCAAAGGGCTTTYTGCAACCGAATGGATGCTAGAATGTATCTGGACCTTTGTTAATTGTCATGATTTGCTTTTTGTGTAAAGCCACATCTGGACAATGACTTCAATTCAATCCCTTGAAATGCATGCTTCTATTTCAATTGGATTAATGAATTGGATTAAGAAACAAGAACACACCATAAAATTCTCTATGACTTTTCAAATATCCCTCCAAATATCGATTATTAGCTTCCAAAACGGACCTCTATTTGTAGCTTAGACACTTAGGATTTACTCATTTCAAKGTAAGATTAGGCCAACGTTCGGCCAACTATTGATTGCTTGGGGCTTCGTGAACGTGCGGACTTGGGGAGTTTAAAATACTTGTCATATTAATTGCCTTTTTTGATTCAAATACTAATAGAAAACAATCCAAAAAACCAACAAATATTATTCAAATCGATGTGTTTGAATTGGCATTTTTTGTTGATTTGGGCATTTTAGTCAATTCGGGTGTATTGATTTGGAATTTTTTTTCTACTAGGGAGATGACGTAGCTGATAGTTGGGAATTGATCTTCTTAATGTGCAGGGTGAGCGTGTCTCTCTTCTACGTCGTGAGAGAGATGTTACATTGAAAGCTGAGGCTGGTGAGGCAGCTCGAAAGGCAAGCATTATCTCAGATTCTCGAGCGGCMGATTTGGAATTAAGATTGCAGCAGTGCATGTCTGATTGTGATAATTTGCAATTAAGAGTTGAAGACGCTACTCAGGCTTCAGGTTTGTGTATTTCTGGTACATTCTAATAGTGTGCTTTACTGTCATAGAGCCTGAGAAATCTACGGTCGTATTTGACARTGTGGGCGATATCTTATGACCATTTTATGACATGGTCAGTTTCGAATAGAAATGGGCTGCCAGTAACTTGTGTCTGCCTGTCTCTTTTGAGCATTTCTTGATGTCTTATTTGCTTTTCTAGGACGGAAGGAGTCGGTAGCTGACCTTAAGATAGTGATCAACACTCTCCATCAAGAAATGAGTACGATGCACGGTCAGTTGTTCGAGTTCAAAGAAGAGGGATCGCTTGTCCATTCTCTGCGAGCAGAACTTCATATGTTGCAGGCTATCCTCACAAGGAAAGTAAGTAAGAAACCAATTCCGGAGTTACAAATGATATTTTTGTCAACCTATTGTACTGTTGGCAATCCTCTTTTTTTTAAATGCTGCAAGAGAAGATCTGTCACTTTTATAAGAGCAAATTCTACCGCAATCTGATGTTTTTTCAGTTGCTCGAAGTAATTGGATCGTCGATTTTCGATGCTGAAGTTTAATTTTATGCATACGCAGGGAGTGGAGAGCCAGCTTCTCTCTGATCAGTATGGCGGTAAAGTTCGGGAACTTAAGCTACTTCAAAATAAGGTAGTTTCTGTCGCCGTGTTTGCTCAGTAATGTCATATCCTATTATGCAGAGTGGTGAAAGGAGTAGTTTGACTTTTTCGAACTCTAGCTGTTTAAGGAATCAAGCAAAACTTTGACTGTTTCAGGAGATTTTAGACAGCGTCGTAAAAAAGAATCTTTCCCATGACTCATTGATCTCTGAGTATCTTGAAACAACCTTTTTTTAATCTGAAAACCCTATTTGTAGATCATTCATGCTGTTTTGCTAGAAGAAAATTCTAAAAGTTTGAATCTCCAAGTATTTTCTCTTAGTAACTKCGGTAATCATGGAAAGCTACAATTGATTGACTGAGAGAAATATCTGTTGTCAACTAGCAGGTGAAGGTTTTGCGTGAGAGTCAGAAAGAATTGAAGCTAGTCTTAGATATGTTTAATAGGGAATCAATTGATCCAAGGTACATTTCTCAATCACTTGTAAGACTTTAGTGTTACAGTTTCGTCAATATGCTGTTGGAGGTTGCTTCATCTCGACTCTTCAATTAGGATGGTGTAGAGTCGATTGATTTTATTTTTATATATGAGGCAAAGATTACTGTTTTGAGATTGTACGATTCCATACTATAGTGTAAGCCTTTTGTGTATATTTTATAGCTGGAATATCCWATTCACTAGTTCCTGCTTCTATGCTGGGCAGCTAAAATTAGTCAATTGGTGTGCTCTAACAGGGAAGTGAGAGGGTTACAGCAGGCAGAGTGTAGAGCTTGGGTAGAATTGGAGCGACTTCAGTGTTCTCTAGGTGAGCACAATCTAGAAGTTCGTGTGAAAGCTGCGAATGAAGCAGAGGCTGCATGCCAGCAGAARCTTACTGCAGTAGAGGCTGAGATTACTGAGCTCCGGCAGAGTTTAGAGACTTCGGACAGGTAAATATTCGAGGCTTCCTGTGTTTTCTGTTCTTCCTATACCCTATAGAATGTGTATCAGAAAAAATGAAAGAACTTGATATTGCTATATCTTGCACTTGATGATACTTGACTCTTTGTCTTACAGCTTTTCTTTCATGTTCCGAAAAGAGAATCCTGCTGGCACCTGCAGGGTTTTACTTTTTGTCATTCATATTTTTTTTTGGTTGCAGGGTTTCTCTAGATTTAAAAAAGGATCTGCAGGCCAACAAAGAGGAAGAGGATGCATATATTAGTGAAATATATGTACGATTCCAACTCGTCCATCACGACTTTTTGAAGTACTTGATTGTTCCATGATGACTTCGATTCTGTGTAGTGTCATTGCGACACCTCTGATTAGTCAAAAAGTTTCAGATCTCTTTGTTTCCAGTTTGGGCTGTATTGTTTATGGTTGGCACCTCTTTTTATCTCAGGACATTGGACGAGCTTATGAAGATATGCAGACCCAAAATCACAGGTTACTTCGAGGAATCATAGAGTTTGATGAACACAATGCTCAGGTGAGATGCATCATGTATGCTGTTTTTGTCAACTGGTAAGGATCTTTTTCGGAGATGCTAAGCTATGTGTCGAGATGTATAGCTGTTTTAAAATACTAGTTTCTGTACTCACGTGTTTGCTTTTTGTGTGGATTCAGTTGATGACGGAGAGCCTTAAAGCAAAACAACTGCAGACTTCGCTACATGCTGAGAAGCAAGAGTTAAATGCCCGTATGCAACATGCGAATGCTGCGCCTGACCTGCATAAACAGCGAATAGCTCGCCTTGAGGAACAAGTACGCWCCTTCTACATGAACTAGTAGATTATTCCCGAATGTAAAAAACCTGCAATCTTGAATTTCCTGGRAAGTTKCYGGAGTGCATTTTGTTCAGGTTATTGAATCGTCATATTGGAATTCTCATGCATATTTTTGGTTATGCACTCAGTAGTGACCTCTTAATCTGAGTTGATCTATTTGCTCCAACCAATAAGCCCGGGGGGGGAGCTAGTTCGGTTAGTAGGCCATGAAGTGGCCAAAAGTGAACTTTCAGAAGCTAAATAATGAAGTGACAAGTAGATACTCAGAATCTAATGAATACTCTGAAGATTAAAAGCCTATACTTTGAAGATTCACACCATATTCGAATAATGTGTTTGTGAGTTTGTTAGAATCCTCTTAAGAATTGGGACAAAGACCCACAATTTCCTTTCACAATTCTAATAATAGAAAGGACTAAAACAGGTGAAAGTCACGAGAATGGTTTTCCCTACCTTATGACCTTTGCAACAGACTCACCTATTGGAAATTCCTATTCATGTCGGAGATCTTGAAGCTCGATGATTGTTTGCTGCAGGCTAGAATGTTTATTGATCAGCTGGGGAAAGCGACCGATGAGAGTCGACAGCAATCATCAGCAATGGAAAGTGCGAAACGAAGAGCTCTTGAGGTGGAGAAGGAGTTGAATTCCGCCAAGTTAGCACTGGATTCGTCTCACAAAGTCTTGGAAGACCGTGGACAGAAATTACTCAACGTGAACCTGCAGTTAGAAAAGGAGAGGTTAGTAATCATTAAACAACCACCATAACATTTCAATGTACTGTTTTGCAGTCACAGAAAATCCACTTCCTCAATGGTATTCTAGAAAACCGAGTTACATTACGATTGACAGGGTCTACATTAGAATAGCCTTTAAGTGGTATTACAATTGCTAGGGATTAACATGGCCAAGTTTTCGAGAACGCCGCTGTGGGGGTAGGGAGTTTCTAGAGCAGGAAATTGTAAGGTTTGGATAAAAGCATGCTGGTAGGCAGTTACTTAGTGGCGTTTTGATGTTTGATTCTATTCTCCTGGTTTACATATATTCTGATTACAGCACCTTGTTTGAACCTATTCAAACTTGTGAAGTTACTCATGGATTATGTGTTGTGCCTGCCTCAGGTTTGAGAAGAGAAGGGCTCTAGATAATTTGGAGGTTCTAAATGCGAAGACTTCACGATTGCCTCCTCCGCACCATGGGCCCATGGTGGAACGATTGCAAGAGGAAATYAATGATTACAAAAACATTCTGAAATGCGGTGTGTGTCATGACCGACCCAAAGAGGTACTTTTTTTCCATTCCATTTTATAATGCATACATTTCTTTTTCATTCTATTTTCATGTATCAATCAATGATATGCTGGTCTGTAAAGTCGCAGTAAGTGAAATCAGGTGAATGTCTATTCAACAGGGTTTTAGTAGAATCTGATTGTTTCAGAAACTTTTAGACATCGTGAAGAGAATCTTGCCCACGATTCATGGGGAGGTCTCCCAATAGTCATATGGAAGTCTATCTATGTATCAAGGATAGGATTTCTATGACAAGATTGCTATGACCATAGAGACCTCCCTACTGAATCATACTGAAGATTCTCTGTACGTTTTTGTCTAAAAAAAGTTCTTGAAACATTCTCATTTTGAGTTATTAGGCAGTCAATTGTTGATGAAGTTTGGTCGATATTTTGAAATTGTTTATACTGAAATCGTCTCTTTTGTGGAGACAGGTCGTTATTACSAAGTGCTACCATCTCTTTTGTGGCCCTTGCATAAAACGAAACTTGGAACTTAGGAATCGTAAATGTCCTGGTTGCGGGATTCAATTTGGACAGAATGACGTGCGAACTGTGTACATTTAAAGCATCAGGTTGTTCTCATTCCTACAATGTTAATCTTGATGGTGGGGTATTCAATTATTATTTGGCACTACTTGAAGGCATTGTTGCTTATGGCTGTGCAATCAGGAGTGCTCATTTGGATAATTATATATATATTTATGACATTGTTCTTCTGTTTTCTAGTAAAGGAATCTTGTACACCCGGGTTTTGCTGAATATGAGTGCGGTTGCCATTGATTTGTTCAAAATATTGTGATGAAGACATAGATAACAATATGGGGATTCATGCTTGTGCCCAGTTTCCCTATCTCCAGGAATAGGGACTTGAAAAAAGTAGTCCAGTCAGAGCATTCAACAAATTAGCTGAAACCCAAGTACGTGACTTATTTGAGCTTTGGAGATGATGAATGGGAGATGAAGAGATTCAACTTAATTCTCTAATTTTTTGCAAGAGAAAAGGAACAAAGTTTAGAATTCAGCGAAGCTCAGGTAAATCTATTCGGACTCTCTTGATATGTATAAATTAGAGAGAAACTAGATTAAAAAGAAAAGCAATACTCGCCAATAAAATCCATTGGAAATTGTTTTATGCTTTATAATAGCAAGTATGCTCAATTGGTTGCCAATCATGCCGAGTATCGTATGGTTGCAATTACCTTTTAGCTAACTTAATAAAGGTATGTTTGCACGTGGTATTAGGGGTGATGTTTGCAATGTGAATCTAGTCTAGAAGTAGGTCTAAATTCATTTCTAAGACCCTCAGTAACAACACTCTTCAACACTAAGCGCGAACATACCTATAATTAGAACTCACTTACAATTGCGTGAAGATTGATCCAATGTACACACTTAAGATAAATTAGGAGTTCAAGCTTGTAGTAAGAGAATATATCAGAGAGACTGAATTGCCCACAAAATTTCGTGGTCCAGTGTCACAGATTTGGGTCAAGAAATGAGTTCAAAAGTCACCAACTTTACATGGAGTCAAGGTTGGGACATTGTTACTTTAGCATCTATCTTCATAAAGAATTTTTTTTTTTTTTTTCATTTTCATTTTCAACATTTCCTTGGTTGAGTGCATCTTAGCTTTTTGTTATGATCGTCTCCAGTTGAAATGAACTAAGGATAGGAGTTGAAATGCCAAACCCAATTGCTGGATAGGGTAGTTTGTACAATCCACACAATGTAATGTGATATGTAATATACCCAGAAGATCCAATTGCAAACAGAGGTTGGTATTGTGTCTAGATACTATTATTAGGTTGATCAGAATTTCATATTACATTGTTGGCAAATGAAAGCACGGTCCAATACACCAAAAATCCCAGCATTTGGATACAGTATGCAAAAGTTATTAAGGGTCATATTTTGGTTCTGAAAGCGCCATCTACAGTCTGTGTACATGATTGATTTTGGAAATCTACATGACTTTGTAGATCGTGAATTAAGGTCAGCTGCACTTTTGGGTGTACCCACCTTAAATGAAATTAATCTCACTGTTGTGAAATTTGTTTCTAGGACTCCGTCCTGTCCACTTTAGATTGAAAAAGTTACTTCAGACAATTGTGCACAGCCATTCCCTTGTAAGGTAGAGGCATCTAATTTCCCACTCAGTCCCCATTTTTGATTGGATAAATTGTTGTACTTGGCTATCAGGTTCGGCATTTCATGTTGAGGAATTAATTAAAGTTGGGAAAGTTGTTTGGGAAGCACTTTCAGGATTAATAAAATTTTCAATTTTATAATTTTTTCAAACTCCAATGTGGACAATTATTAGATCTGTATCCTACATATCTTTACAAGTAATTTACAAGTAACTTAATGTGTGAGTGGTGGAGATATAGTAGAACCAATTATCAACCACTTAAGCATTCTGTACATGATTTGGAGGAGTAGGAGGCAATGTAAATTACCTAGAAGAACGACAAAAATCATGAGGATTGCAAAAAATTTGGTAATTTTCTACCATGAATTGAAATTATTATGAATTTTGGAAGTCAAAAGTTGATCTGGACCCATCCCCAACACATAGTCTTCCATAATTGCTCATTCAAAGACTACTTTGGCTCTTGAAATTAAGCACATGTGTCATGTCACTGATGGTTAGAAGATGGTCGGAAACCAAGAAGTGATGGTTAGAAACCAGTCATGGTCTCTATTGAATTCCCAGTACCTATAGATTGGCCATGGGGGCCTGGTGGTATTAGGTGGTTCTTCCGTAAGGCAAGTGTTTTATAGAAGCAATGAGTAGGTAGTAGGTACAACAATCCATATGGGACATGTAAAAGTGCTCAACCATTCATAGTCCAAGTGATCAAGTCAACTAATGTAATAATTGTTTTCGCAAAACAAACTTTATATATACCTCTAACATTTTTTATTAGAGACTCCAAATCACATACATATTTTTGCAAGTGATACTTTACATGATTTGCTATACTTTCTTATTTGAACTAATTTTGAAAAAAAAATTATTGACAATGCTTAAATGAGATCTGAGGTTCCTGTACAAACAGGATTACTTTGTTTTTTCTTTGAGCTCCCACTTTATTTCAAATATCCCAAAACCTTTCAAGATTGATGACAAACAATGAACTTACATCCGAGATGTTACATTGGATGTTATAATTGACATAAAACACAAGTTGTTTTATTGGACGTCCACTAAAATGCGTCACAAAAAATGATGAAAACGTCACATAGAACATGGTTTTTTTTTATAGTATATGGAGTGATAGTTTTCTAATTTTAGAATGAGACTGTAAATATTTTCCAACCATGATGTTCTACACCACAATATATACTAGTGCATTAATTTTTTTTTTTTTTTTAGCATATTCAAAGTTCTATATGATTTTTTTCACTTTTTATTCAAAAATTTATAGGAATTAAATTCTCCACAAAAAAACTTAAAATTTTTATGACTTATAAAAGACACATATTCACACCCCTAAAAAATAAATTCAAAAAGTTTCATTCATAGCTAGTTGCAAAATGGGAGCATATAGAATGTTAGACTTCATTTTTCCTTCATCAATCACCTTTACTAGTATTTGCCTTTGTGCTAAAAATATGGTTTCCTTGCAATTTGTAAGTGGAGATATGCAAAACTTTGTTACCCGTAGAGAATGTTGAAAATATTTTTCCTCATGGTGTATGATGTACATTTTAATAAACAAAAATGTATTCGAAGATGCAAAAAAGTTCAAATATATTGACCTTCATTTTTTGTAAACTCAAAAAGCATCAATGGAAATGTTGCATAATATTGATGATTTTCTTGGACTTTGTTAATTATGAAATTTTCATAAAATGTTGTACTTATAGAACAAACAAAAATGGTGTAAATTTACATGTATTGTTACTTTATAACAGCTTAGAACATAGATGGTAGGTCCAAATCACTTGTGGATTTTGGTGTTGCATAAATATGTTAGTTGTCGGAGTAGCCATGTAATTTCTTTTGCAATAAACCTTGTGTGAAAATGAAATAAATTGTTTATATGACATTGGACCAAAAAACACCATACAACTTAATTTATACAAAGACACTGAAATGTGCATACAAGCATGTATTTCAATTGTGTGTGGAAATAGTAACTCCATGGCACTCAACCATAAGAAAATAAGGTTTTTTTTACTACACTTAAAACTACTTTTTGAGTCATAGGGACATGTGCAACTAATTCTAATCCAAGGAGTTATTGTTGTTGTGGACAAGTTGTTCTTGAAAACATAGTCCTAAAGGAAAAAGGGGTATTTGTCATATGTTGGCTTAGTTGGAATTTCATTAACAAGTTCAACCAATGTAATCATTGTTGTGGCATTCACTTCCACATCATCACGCCTACGCAACATTCCCGCCACTAAATGCCTTCCTATGTGGCATTGTCAACTATGACGTTTGAAAAGTAGTCGCACCAAAAAATAACTACGATGTAGATCAACTTTTCCATGGATAGGATGATGTGGCAATTGTATTAGATGTCAGTGAAGGGCTTATTTATTTTTTATAATTTATGGATTGTTATTTTTTTAATTTCAATTTTTGTAGTAAATTATGAAAATAATATCCAATAGTTCTTTTTTAGTTGTTTCTATGTGCCACATAGGAAGCTTACATTCATTTTACTAGAAAAAACTTGTGTTTTATATGACACATTTTAGGTGACATTGGATTTGACAATCCATGCTTTAATGTCAAAAATAACGTTCAATATGACATCAAGATGTTATGTTGAACGTTATTGATGTTGTATTAAACATTATTTTTTTTACATAAAAACATTAGTTGTCATATCTAATGTCACCTAAAATGTGTCAGAAAAAACACGGGTTTCTTATAGTCTTTCCTAGTCAATCCTCAATACAATTGAGTTGCAAAGTGTGTCATGACATTCAACTACATTAGTTGTTTATCCAACCATGAAAGCCGGATGACCTTATTCCAAGGTCATGTTTTATATATTGAATGATTGAAATGCAAGGTTTGAGCGACTATATCAACAACTAGGTAACGACTACATACACCTTCAATAATTGGAAAACAATTCAAACAAATCAAAAGMAAGAATGACTTGATTGTAGTTGCAAAATTCTCGGAAACATTTTCCACATGAGTGAGAACCTAAGAAAGAATTACAACAACCATTGGCCCAACTACTCATACATAGATTTGGACATAAATTTACAAATTTACACTAGAATTCATGGTAAATTGCAAATCATACATGTAAAGGCAAAATCCCTTCAAATTTCTTTGATACCTATGATTGATTTTTGCCTTTCAACACATTCATACATATGAACCAAAGTCCATCTAATCGTCTAATGTCATAAGTACAAGCACCAAGTGATTCACAAGTTTTCAACAATACATATTGAAGGATTTCTAAACACAAATGGTGTCAAAAGAAGAAGTTGAGTGCAAGTGTTAACAACCTTGACCTATATATGCAGACATGACTTGATATTTGAATGTACCTCTATACATTTAATTTCACATATTTCAATGAATTATATTATATTTGACTCAAAATACAAATACAAGCATGTATAATGGAATATAGGATACATCTTGCAGCTCTAATTTTCATATCAATAATCAAACAACTTGCATCAATACATGGCGCAACTATTCTTAGATCATACCCATTTCGAGTATGGTTGTTTTCTTTGTCAAATACAGTTTTTTGTGCATATTAAATTTGATAAACCTATAAAAGTTTAGGACTTCTTGTGAACTGATAATTTTAAAATTTAAATATTATACACAAAAAATTTAAGTTGCAAAATTTATAATTTATATCTTCAAGTCTTTTAAGAATTTAAAATGTTAAAACTTTAACTCTACAAAATTCCAAAATTTTCACTTGGTCGATCATCGTTGGTAGGTTGAGCAACGTATAGTAAAGCCCTATAAATTTTGTTTGAAAAGTTCATTTGTATATGGAATTGCATATTTTAAGAGTCTAGTGTTTTTACTTAGATGATTTGTTGGAAAACTGCAATTTTAGAAAAAAATGCCATATTAATTTGGAAAATATTGAATGTTATTGGTTGCTTGTATGAAGTCACCAAAATTCATTTAGTTTTTCTTCAAAGTGAGATAAAATTGACACATTTGTATGAATAATTGATGTCTCATTTATAATCTCTAAAATTGTAAATTATTACAAAATTTTGTGAGCTTCATTGTTCCAATCAAAGATTATAATAATGGAAAATGGAAAATGGAAAATAAAATCCATGCAGAAGATATATTCATTGACAGCCAAGTACATATAAAAAAAAAAAAAAAAAAGTCTACAATGTTTTAAATGTGGATCAATCTAAAACTTGCCATATCCAAAAATAGACTAATAAGAGCAACTAAAATCTAAAGCATTGTTTACACAAAATACAAATATTAATGGGACCAAAAATTAAAGGGACTTATTGTGAAAAACTATAGATGTTTAACACATGATGTATAGCCCCCAGTCACTTCAATATCTATTGATGTACAACATAAGTAGAAAATAATTAATATGGTGAGAAATGTTGATTAATTGGAATAGGTTCCCTGATCCCCGAAAGGACCAAGTTGTGTTTTTTGGCAAGATAGTAATTTTGGGCAGCTCACTACAAATGAAGTTTTTATTATTTTTATTTAAAATTTTCACAAAACATGTAGACGAGGAACATCTTTAACCCCTAAAGGGCCAAGGCCTTTTTTTGTGAAAAAAAAAATCAAAACTGCCATTTCTTTACCAAAGTGTAAAAAAACTCGGAAATTGTTATTTTTACAAATCTAACCATATGATCTTACACCTAACTAATATGAGGATGTGTGGAAAAAAATTCAGAATTTTTGGTCGCAGAGATTGCTAGATATCTACGTTTAAAGTGAAAAAAATGGGTTTTGTAGCACATTGCAGGATTAGACTATTTGACTTGGAACCTTCTTGAAAAAATAAACCTTTAATTATTTACACTATAGAGTTTTGAGCTTTAAATCTTTCTTGTGGAGAATTGAGTTGAGAATCTAGGGGGGGAAAAAACTTCAAAAAAAACTTAATTTTTATTCTTTAAAATGTTGTTAAATAGTAGTAGCTACAAGATAGGAGGAAAATCTAAATTATTAATATCTCTATGGTGGAATTAGAAAGCACTAATCCCAATTGTGAGATTGTTCTAGCAAGCAAATTAACCCGTGTGGAACAATTTTTTTCTTAAAATTATTAAAATTGCATTCAGAAATGAATCCTATAAGTTATTTTTTCAAGAAGATGCTCCAATTGCCCGAAAAACAAGATCGTCCATAACTTTTTCATAACAAATATGTATGGAATGAATTAATGATTTCCAAGTAGATAAAAATATAAAATATGAGAAAAATAATCCAAAAAAAAAAAGTTCAAATTTTTGAATTTTTTTTGTGTTGCCCCCTCTCCCCCCCTTCTCCCCTGTGTTGACTTGTTTTGGGCATAACTTTTGTTCCTGGGCACCGATTGAGAAAAAAATTATATTTCCATGAGTATAATTAGTTTTTCTATCATCGAATAAAGTTTCAAAAAATCAGGACAAAAATCGAGACCGTAGATACATGCCCAAAATCTACCTTGTCCCCCAAAGGGACAAATGGTCCTTTAGGGGTTAAGGTTCAACAAGTTTCATGACTTCTGACTTCAAAATTTAAAATTCATTATATGATATGTGGTTTTTTTCCACGGCTAACAATCTAGCAGATCTAAAAAATCACTTTTCTCGCAAACAAAAATGTTGAAATTGATTTTATAAATTCATAATTATACATGTGAAGAGTTTTAAATCATTCCATTTTGATTAATGAGATGAAAGTTATGAGGAATTTTAATTTGTAGGCAATCACAACTTCTCTACTCTAAATGAACCTTGAAGTCATTTATTTAGCTCAAATTTCAATATTTTTTGAAAAAACAAATTTGTGGGATTTAGATTGTTTATTACAACGTTACCACCATTATAACAATTTCATATTTTGAATGATTAAAATTCTTTCTACTCACTATTTTTTCCCTACATGTTGTATAATATCAAATGATATGAAATTTTTCAAGCATGCAACCTACTCTTGCCTTGAAGAATGAATTCAAAGGGGCACCATCAAGATGGACAAATTTTCATGCAAATGTGACCTTGTGAAGTGCAGTGCCCTACTTTAGTAGAGCCTAAAATAAATTCTTGTCAATTCAAATGCTAATACCTTGCAACTCACTAGGTGGAAATTTTTGAAATTTTTTCCACATCTTTCAAACCAGCATACTACAAGAGTTTATGGTTACATGTGTTAAAATAAATTTCAAAATTTTGGTACTTGTACTAGAAATGGCAGTTTTGAAGCATTTTTGGTGACAACATAGTTAAAGAACTTAAAGGATTAAGGTAGGAGGTTCTAAAGTGCTCAGTCTCTAAAACCGCCCACCTCTTCAAATGTACATTATTTGTACATGTTTCTTTGGGGTAGCTTTCAGCAATGTACAAACAATGTACATTTAAAGAGGTGAGCAGTTTTGAAGCCCTATACCATTTCAACTTCAAAATTCATAAATAATTCCACAAAGCTCTAAAAATATGAAAACAATTTGGATTCAATGCCAATTCCACTTCTCTTTCAAGAAAAAATATCTAAAAATATTTCAAAAAGTTTAACCTCCCCGAAATCTATAAAATGAGCAATTTATAGACCTCCTAATTTATTGAGATGAAAATTATGAAGAGTTTTAGTCTGAAGGCAATTATGGATTTTGTGCTCTAAAATAAATTTTGAAGTCCTTTATTGAACTCAATTTTCAATATTTTTGAAAATAAAATAAAATCATACATGTAGATTGTTTATTAACCCCTCACTGCCCACGGGGACCAAAAGTGTCTTCACTAAGTTTGGCAATGAAATTCCAAGTGTTGTAACTTTTGCACCTGATCTCCAAATTCAAAAAAACCTTGTTGGAAAATTTGCACATTCAAGTCTAGTTTGTGTGGTAAAATTTTCAAATTAATCCAAGACGTACATATACTTTGGAAGCCAATTGAAGTTCACAGGTTCAATTTGAATTCACCAAATCGCAGTTTATGGCTACAACTTTGGAGGCTTGTATCTCCTTGATTCATGCAATGATTGTTTTCAATAAAATTTGTTGGGTTATGTTCCTCTACAAGTATAGTTATAGTGGTCAAATTTTCGTGTCAATCCTAGTTAAGTTGAATGTTTGTAAGCGATTCCAAGTTCAAAATCTAGACATTTTGGGATTATAATGAACTTCGGCGGTTGATAACTTCTTCATAAAATGTCCATTTATAATAAATAAAAATTTGGAAAAGTTGCCCATCTTAGTCTAGTTTGTATGGCTAAAATTTCATATCAATCCAAGAAGTTATGAGTGACTAAGAAGCATATTAGTAGAAGGAGTTTCGGTCATAGATGGGTTTTTTTGCACCCTTTTTTGTTTTTTTTTGACATTTCAAAGTCATTTTGCAAACACAATGAGTCAGTTTAATGAATTTTTTTTCACCAATGTGTTTGAATGTTAATTTCAAAGCACTTTATAGTTCAATACATTTTTTTCATTTGAGTAGGTTTAGAAATCGAATTTCACCTCCAAATGTGTTTCTACAAAAATTTCAGCATCTTTTATCAACACCAAAACATTATAATCTTTCAATCTATGTGATCAAATGACTCCAAATTTGATCCACATCATATGCAACATGCTACATTCAAGATTGTACGGTTGAGATTTTCATATCTTAATGACATGTAAACTTATATGGCTTGAAAAGTAAGGATGCTTGTAGACACATTTGGGCCTTGGGCGGTGAGGGATTAAATCATTACAACCATTGGGATTGACATTTTTCAATTTTACAACTAAATTCCTAACAATTTAGTGTTTTTAATCATATATGATTTTTCTGTACTTACTATTTTTTTCCTATATATTGTACAATTTCAAATGATCTAAAAATTTCAAGCATGTAGCCCAGCTTGTCTTCAAGAATGAATCCAAACTAAAGAAGCACCGACAATACAAACATTTTTTCATGCATACGTGACCTTATGAAGTTTAGCTGCCCTATTTTTTGTAGGGCCTAGAGAAAGGATTTTTGTCAATTCAAACATTAAATAATTTGCAATACATGTATATGAAATTTCTTATATTTTTTCCACATCTTTTCGGACCACCATGCTAAAAGATCCTACGGTGTCAAAATATGTTTTTTTGTCTAAAATTTGGTACTTGTACTAGAAATAGCCGTTTAGGAGTGTTTTTGGTGAAAATGCATATAAGGTAGGAGGTCCTAAAATGCTCTAGAGGTACATTCTCCACTCTCCAGTGTACAAGTACTCTCCAAAGTACAAGCAATCTACATTTGAGGAGGTGGTCAATTTTAGAGCTCACTGAAATGTACTTTTATGCAAGTTCAAAAAATCATAACTAATTCCACAAAGCTCCAAAAAATATGAAACAACTTGGGTTAGGTGCCAATTTCACTTGTCTTTGAAAGAAAATTTACTGAAAATTATTTCAAGCAGTTTCACCTTGCCAAAATTCAGCTTCAGCCCTTAGATGGGCAATTTATGGACCTCCTACCTCAGTCAAGAAACTCTAGGCCGGTTAAAACCATTCCCTATCTGATTTTAAATGTAAATTCAAAATTCCCAGAACTTGTCATTATTTTGAGGGAAAAAAAAATCCTGTAGTTTACCCTGACGTAAAACTTTGGAGCAAATTCTTGTCCTCGATAGAAGACTCCAAACACTTGAATGCATGAGTGGCGCAGTCTTTCACCGAGGTCATCAGTGTTTCCCAACAAATGCCATTCATGAGACACTCTCCACGATGCCAAAGAATTTCACGCAAACTTTTTCTAATTATTTTATTTTTATTTTATTTTTATTCCCTTTTCCATGTCAGGTAGTGAGTCAGTCAGACTTTTCTCAATAGAGTTCATTGTAAGTTAAAGTGTGAAGTGTAAAGTGATCCCAGTTTGTAAGGTACTCATAACATTCTTAACTGGGTGTGTATCCTCCCCCAAGTGGAGGTACAATCCTCCGCTATATACCTGGGGGAGGATTTTAGTTATAATAGAAGCAATTTTATTGATTGGCCTGCTTGGAAGAGAGTGGGCTGTCAGACTAGAGATATCCTATTTGGTTGCTGCAGGGGGCAAATTTTGAGGAGCAAAAGGGCCCCCCCCAATGAAGGTTAAGTAGGTAACCCCAAAGCGCCACTAAACTAAAAGCGCCGTCTTCACAGTATACATCTTCAAATTCAATTATTTACCTATATGGAAGAAACGCTTTTAGAATTAAACTTTGACCCTTCATAACTTTTGCATATTGTATCCAAATGTTGCATTCTTTGGTGCGTTGGAACTTCCTTTCACTTGCCAACAAGACAATTTGAAAATTTGACCAGCCTTATAATAGTAACTAGGTACTGTACCAATTTGTGGCGCTTTTCAGGATGCCTACTTTAGATAGAGGTGATACAAGAAGCTTCAACCCTCAAAGGAGGGACTATACTAATGATGGTAAATAGTGTTATCCATTCTAGAAATGCTATAAGTTTTTACTCTTCATGAACTTTTTTAATGAGTGCATGGATCCTGATAGCACTATAGTTGGGAAAACTTTGTACATATAGTTGGTAAAAATATTCATTAAGAGTAAAAGCTTATGGTTGTTTTAAATCAATTAGTATAGGTAACTCTATTTACCATCATTAGTGTAGTGACCGTGGAAATCGTCCATTTTGATCCCATGGGAATCATTGGCATGTTTACAAAAATCTCAAAGCACTTATTGGAAGTCAAACTAATGTAGAAGAGCTCCCCTTTCCATACAAAAATCCAATAATGGATAGTTGCACTTTTGTCCCACACAAATAGATATTCTATCATCCATGTGACATTAAATGTCTATGTCAATGTTTATGGATTAACTATCTATTGTGATGATGGAAATTGACCCTTCTTTTTTGCAATTACTTCCCCCCCTATGTGAATAAAATAAGAGTTGTTATTTTTGTTTTAAAATAAATGCTCCCCCCCCAATGACATTAATCCGTGGAAAAAATCAGAGTTGTTAATCCCTAAAGGACCAAGGCACATTTAGGGCAAAAATTGTCAAAACTATGACTTTCTAGGGCAACAAGAAAAAAATGAAAATAAAAGTTTTTTTTCAAAATTCAACCGTACAACTTTGTACTAGACTTCTTTAGGAATGTGTGGGAAAAATTTCAGAAACTTTGGCTGCATGGATTGAAAGATTATAACGTCTGAAGTTGGATGAAAAAGTTTTTTTTCTAACCTTGCCCGATAGGGCTTGAAAACTTTAACTCCTTCTAGAATGAGTTTTGTACACTACACATGGGTATTTTTTACATTTGCATCTTGTATCATGTGAGCTTCATACATGCCAAAATTCAAAATCAGAAGAAGAATTTTGCACTTGCTGGATCGAAGGTGCTTGAGCGACCCGAAAAGTTTAGGGCAGCATAACTTTTTATTCAAGCACTCAATCGGAAAAAAATTAGGTTTTTAGGAAGGGAGTTTATAGATACATATTGTATCTAAATTTCATGAGCATCCGACCAAAAATGACTTCATGGGAATCTACCTAAGATTTCTTGTGTATGTTGAAAAAACACTTGGTCTTTTAGGGGGTAATTTGGTTTTAACCCCTAAATGCCACAATCACCCAAATCTGGTGTTTGCAAAACTTTGAAGTTAAACAAAACCTAATCAAGTTGCTGTTTTTGGTAGTTTATATTTTTGAAAACTTATTTTTGAAGTGTAGTTTTTGCATCCAAAATTTGATTTTGAAAATGATTGATTGTGATTTTTCAATTCAAGATTGTGTGTAAGGGTGTCCATAGCAATCTTGACTTTCTGTAGTGTTGAGAGAGCTTCGATATGTGCTTCAAATATACTAGAGCTTGGAAAAAAAACCACATTAGATTCATTTAAGAAAAATTTATAGTAGATTTTGAGAAGCCATAAATTGATTGGAGTTATGCATGTTAGGCCCTTCAACCTCATTTTTTTGGTGACGAACTTTTTAGATTTGACATGTGAAAAGAGGATTGACATGCATSAAATGAATAACAAAGCTTTAACCCCTAAACGGACCATTGGTCGTTTGGCGGACAAATGGGATTTTGGGCAGGTAACTTTAGTCTCGATTTTGGTCCCAATTTTTTTAAATCTTTTTGAAGATAGAAAAATTGATTAGCTTTGTAGAAATACAATTTTTTTTCAATTGGTGCCCGGGAACAAAAGTTATGCTTAAATAAGGGGGCATCCAAATGGCGAACAAAAGTTATGTCCAAAATGGGGGAGAGGGGGCAGCCAAAAAAATGTATTAAAAAATTTGAAAATAATTTATTAAATTTTTTTCTCATAGATTATATCTTTTCCTTCCTAAAAAGATTTGATTTGTTCCATTTGGATTTGTTATGAGAAAGTTATGGACAATCTTGGTTTTGGAGCAATCTAATCATCTTTTTGAAAAAAACAACTTGTAGGATATATTTCTAAATGAAATTTTCATAATATTTCAAATAAAAAAAATTACACATAATTAATTTTGCTTTCTAGAACAATCTCACCATAGGTATTAGTGCATTTTAATTTCATCTTAGAGATATTAATGATTAGGTTTTTGTTCTAACTTCTACCTACTTAACAATTTTTGAAGACTAAAATTTATGCTTTTTTAATATTTTTAATTTTTTTCCTAGACTCTCAACTCAATTCTCCACCATAAAGATTTAAAGCTCAAAACTTTGTAGTGCAAAAAATCAAAGTTAAGAAGGTTCAAAGTCAAATAATCTTGTCCTGTAATGTGCTAAATTTTTTTCTTTTCACTTTTAACGTGCAATTTGTGTAGTCCAAATTTCTGAAAATTTTACCACATATTCTCTTATTAGTGAGGTTTAAGATCCAACGGCTAGATGTGCAAAATTAATAAATTTCAAATTTTTTTACTCTTTGCTATAGAAATGGCAGTTTTGAGTGTTTTTTTTGCAAAAGAAAAAGGCCTTGGTCATTTAAGGGTTTAGGGTGAAATAAAAAAAAAGCTGATAAACTCCATCAAACCAAGTTTGGGTGCTTCAATGAGTTTTTGTCTTGTATTTTAGGGCCTCTTCACACTATGGCCATCCAAGTCGAGAGGCCGTGGGATTGAGTGGCCAAACTTTGGTGAGAGTCCAAGGAAATGAGCAATAAATAGGCCACAAAAACTAGGAATTAGAACCCTTTTCCGGCCATACTGTGAAGCCTCCAAAGGCCAAAGGCCAAGCCCAAAGTCCAACCTACTTCACTTTTTCGATTTATATCCTTTTTCTCCATATTAAAATCCATCCAATTTCTGAATTTTTTTGTGAATTGTTATCCTTGTGCCAATGTGCCAATTCTTTCAAGCGGTAGGTTAAAAAAACATGAGAAAGAAGTCAAAAATGATCTTGGAAAAAAAATTAAAGCACACGTAACATTCAGTAGTCTTCATCCAACCTACCTTTTCCTTTCTTCAACATCATCCATCCAAATCTGGAGGGCCAAATTTGAATGCATGGTAACTTGACACCACTAAACATATAGTTACCATGCTTTAGAAAATGTTGATGGAGCCACTTGTCAACTATTTTTTGGTGCCAGAGAACTACTTGCAAAACAAACTAAATTACTAATGGCCCTCCATTAGTGTGCATTAGTTTCAACCGAGTTCCTTTCTTGCTGACATTCTAATAAATTTGACATGTGGCCTCATAGCTACTGATATGGTGTGGAATATTTTTCACCATTTTGTGGGAGGAAGGCAGTCAGTAGTGCTGCTACTGAATGTTATGCATGCCCTCACCATTGAACAAGGAATATGAAAGAATATAAATGGAATAAAAAGGTGGAATTAGACATTGAAGGGAAGAAGGTACATTGAATGCTAAGACTCATGGCTTTTTGTAGTGGAGACTAGGGTTGAAGCGTCTAACAAAATAACAAAATAACAAAGAGAGGGAGCGTCCTACCTACTACTACAAAAACAATCATTCCCGTCCAATCTAACTGCAGAGATTTTGACAAAATTTTTAATATTTTTCATTTTTTTTCCTTTAAAATTCGACGGACTCTCAATCAAAGTTTGGGTCAGCCAAAAATGGCGACCCAAACTCTAATCGAGAGTCCGTCACCATGTAGGCATTTGGCTTCAATATAGACAGTTTTGAGGGCGACAGACTTTAGGCTGTGCGGCCTAGTGTGAAGGGTCAAGAGGTCAAAGTCTTGGATTTCTAAAATTTAATTGGCCGTAGTGTGAAGTGGCCCTTATTCAAACTCCAACTCTTGGTTCTTCACTACATAACTTACACTTTACTAACATAACCACACTCTTATCTATCCCTTTTGAGAGAATACTAAAGATATGTCACCAACTTACAATAAATGAGAATTTTCATTATCCCCATATCTGTATTTTTCATTATTCCCTGTATTTGTATTTGCATTACCCCTTATATATATATATATATATATATATATATATATATATATATATATATATATATATATATATATATATATATTTTGGAACATACTACATTACAATGGATATGGGATTGCCAACCTTTTTCCGTACCCCATACATGTATCCATATGTCGTACCATACTTGTATTTTCATCAACATATTTGTGTCTTACATCCCATATACTATGACCTATATCTGTATATCATACCATATATATTCCATGTAACTATATACAAAAAAATTGGTTTTGGTTTTCAGAGGTGGGTGGGCAAATGAGGTGTTTTTGATGGCCAGGGTGGACTAGCCCCTTCGCTTGGCCACTCCAAGTAATTTCAAGGGTGCAAGTAAAATAAAAAAGTCCCTTGTTTGGGGCTTGATTAATTTACCTTGTACATCTATTCTAATTAAGTTGGAGTTTTTGATTGCAAATATGAATTGAGAATTTGCATTTTCTATCATGTGTTGAAAATAAAAAATTTCAGGGTTTTATTGAGTGGCCAAACAGGAGTCAGTTCACCCCGGCCTTTTTGATGGGGGTGCCAATTAATTACACTAAATAGTGAAAGTAGGTTGCCCCTCACTAATTTCTCAACATTCCACACTATATAAGTATTTATCGATCTTGTACACAAATGCACTACTTTTGAATTAGTTATTGGTGTAATTGGAACTCATGAATCTCCATGTGTACAAATGGAAATATTTGTAGAAATATTTATTGATTTAGATGGTTGATAGAGTAACTTTCTTGGAGCAAGGCAACCTAATTGCAAAAGCAACCTAATTTCACTATTTAGTGTACAGTAGTTAATTGCAGGAAACTGTGTCTGTTTCTTTTCAGGGGGTAGAGGTCTCTTTTCAGGGGATCATAGTGAGTGGGTCATCCTTTCTTCAATATCACGCCATTTTCGAACTTATCCTTGGTACAGGTTTTCCTTCATGCACGGCACCTAGTAGGACCTACCAGACCACCAATGGGCAAATAAAATGGACCAGCTAAGGGCAACTAAGGGCTGGAACTGATTTTTGGGGAGGTGAAACATCTTAAAATCATTTTCAGTAAATTTTTCTTAAAAGACAAGTGTAATTGACATCTAACTCAAGACGTCTCATATTTTTTGAAATTTTTTGGAATTAGTTATGAATTTTGAAGTTGGAATGGCATAGGGCTCTAAACTGGAGTATCTCCTAAAATGTACATTGTTTGTACATTGTTTAAGTTTGTGAAAAAGCAACATGTGTTGTAAGTAGTGTACATTTAAGGAAGTGCTCCATTTTAGAGCCTAAGTACTTTTAGAACCCCCTACCTTAGTTTATGAATATTGTTGAATATGTTAAGTTAGACCCGAAATCAAGGCTTAAAATTTTTCAACTAAAAAGAATCAATTTGTTGAAAAGGGTTGAAGTGGATTGACCTCTTTGCTTATCATTGAGGGAAAATGCTCAAAATTTTTGAAGCACAAAATAGGGGGCTTTATTTTCACCTGCCCTCGGGAATGACTA
Organism: Pleurozium schreberi; assembly: GCA_006891605.1. Classification (NCBI taxonomy): domain Eukaryota; kingdom Viridiplantae; phylum Streptophyta; class Bryopsida; order Hypnales; family Hylocomiaceae; genus Pleurozium; species Pleurozium schreberi. The sequence goes on along the minus strand of VACF01001367.1, from coordinate 28,506 downwards.
TCGGGGATGAGGAAAGGGGTCACCTCACTTTGATCCTCGAAACTCTAGTGTGGTGAAAATTCATCGGTTGATTTGAAATGACCTTAAACTACCTCGGGTGATTGCTCAAGTGGTAGGAGCCGCTAAGTGCATCCATGAGGTTGTTGGTTCAATTTTCCATGCTCACATTGCTCGCATGGTGGTCTTGTTCGTGTTCCTTCACTTGTGTCCTGACGAGGAGACCACGGTGTGTAATCCCGGCTAAAATCTGGTTGCCATGAATGTGCTTGTCAATCCTCACTGCAACCCTTGAAGGTTGTTTGTTATCAAAAAATAAAAAAACCCATCAATGAGTTGGCATCTCTAAGAAGCACTGGGAGAAAATCTGTATATTTTGAACTTTTGGATGACAAAGAATGCAACTAAATGTTGTTGTTTTTATCATTTTGGAGAAGTAGCCAACAATTTCTTCAATACTCATGTGATATTTGGGTAATATTCGGTGATATCTATACCAAAACTATGTGATACCTAGATAGATTTTGGTAGTTGGTTTTAAAATACGATAGTAATCAGGCTATTTTGACCCCCCCAAAATGAAAATTTCCTTTACAAAAAATACCAAACGACTTTTGGTTGTAGCCAACTAGCAAAAAAACATGCATCCAAAAACAATGGTGCAATTACTGCTTGAATTCACCCCATAGAACCTCTTTGCCACCTTTTCAAAGTAATTTTTGCTGCAGGTTGAAACTTTTTCAAATACTATTTTCTTGTAACAATAGTAGTATATTCAATTAATGCACCTTGTTGTAATTACAATAACTTGCACTGATTTGTGAATTATGTGAATTTGGGAGGCATACTAAATAATATAAAAGATCTCAATATTTTGGATAAAAGTAATGTGATGAGGTCAACACTATTGTCATTTGTCTCAAGTAAAGGTACGTTCGCACTTGGCGTTTGGTAAGAGCGGTTCTTGAAAGATAAGACCTTTGCTCAAAGATCTCTAGACCTGTTTTTTATGCAAATGCATTCATTGCATTGGTTTGGTAAATTTTTTGTCGTCACAAGCTATCCAACGTTTAGACTCAATTCTAGAAACCTTCATAAAAACTCAATTCTGGAAAGCACTCTGCATGTACCTTTCAGGACAATGTATCCACAATAGCGGCATCGTTGAGGGTGTAAGGTGCTGGACAGTGAAGTTGTGAGATTGAGGGTGTTTCTAAGAGCTTTGTCAAAGACTGTACTACAACAAGAGACATGATGAAATGCAGCTTGAAAACTTAGGTGAATCATTGGGATGCACTTACTATGCAACACTGATCTAGGGATTTGTTGAAGAATTGCAATTGTAAAATTTGCAGTCAAATCTGTGGACGACAAAGCAGTATGAGTGTCTTTGATCTTTGCCGGGCTTTGAAAGCAATCACAACAATTGCATGTGGACATGCTACTCCTTTGCTCTCAGATTCAAGTAGTTTAATATGAACTAGAGTTCTAAGTTCAAAGCATGAGGCAAAATGACGTTCAACAACTGTTGAAGTGAATTGTAATTTCAAGGAGAGCCATCTTAACATGCAGCTTGCAATCCAAGGTGGCACTTGAATTGGCATGCATCATTGGTTAGGGACCAAATGTTGAACAAATCACAATCACAAGCCTGCATCCAAGAATGAAATCATCCAAATGCACCACAAGTGTACAATCGTGGTTGTAAGCAAGCACAAAGAATTGAATGAGATCAAATTGTTTGTAATTGATGCCACAAATTTACGTACCAAAAGGACCGAATGATGCAACAGTACAGAAAGAGAACCTCCGGACGCTGATGTCAATTACAATGGCGATTCTTACACCTAAAAATGAGAGCAGGTAGTGATTGATCCCACAAATATGCTAACTAGAACGGCGTTCACAGAATCTTTTGTCGCTACTCTTTTGCTGCTCCGGTTTTATTAGTAATGGGGCGCCTAGAGCGCCAATACATAAGAGCTCACTTAAATTTTTGAAATCCATGTATTCAGAAGATACGAAAGCTTTAATTACCAACAATTCGGTAGTGGTGGGCCAAAGTTTGCAAACGATGTTATAGTCATAATACTGTTTTTATTTTCATGCCACATCATACACCACATAGGTTTGGTGGATACTAAACAACGCAAGTGAGAATGCTGTATAAATTGTACACGTAATACTGCTTCCTAAGAACCCCACTAAGATCAAGTGTGAACGTACCATAATGTGATTGTCATCCATTCTCATATGAAYTTTATCCAAACGTTGACATTCATTACATTTTGTTCATCCAACATTTACTCAAATTAATTTGGCGRGGTCCTRTACTAATTCAAAYCTTYGCAKTGATATTGAATAAACTATTGCAACAAGTTGTGGTAATTAGTAATGACCTTTTTGTCTTACTATTGCACACTTGGAGTTTTGCAATCAATGCAGAGTTAATATAGTGAGTTGTAAAGGTGGAACAAGGGTTGCTATTATGTGAGCCTAGGAGCTTGAGCTTATGAGCCTAGAAGACTGTACACCTATGATGTAGGTGTCTATATTATACAAACTTTCTATAATTATAGTGCAACTATGTTATAATACCTATATTATAGATGTTTATGTTATAAGCACCTTCCATGGTTGTAAACTATACATACATATATATATATATATATATATATATATATATATATATATATATATATATATATATATATATATATATATATATATATATATATATATATATATATATATATATATATATATATATATATATATATATATATATATATATATATATATATATATATATATATATATATATATATATATATATATATATATATATATATATATATATATATATATATATATATATATATATATATATATATATATATATATATATATATATATATATATATATATATATATATATATATATATATATATATATATGCGCTCAAGGCTCACATACTCACATTATCATGCTCACATACTAGCATTGTTGTAGACCATTTGTCCGCGTGGATTTGAAGTATATATTTTTTGAAGTGAGAAAAAAGACTTTATTTCATTCTTGCAAAACAAGGTTAGAAGACTTGGAGTTGTCTTTGGATAGAATTTTTGCTCCACAAAGTTGAGCCTCTGCATTAAGTAATATACCTTGTTATATACTCTCATGCAAAACTTTAGAAGCAAATAATCATTAATCAATAATCATTTTTGTAAGTATACTAGTTATTTTTTGATTGTTTTTTGTGTAGTAAATAATTTTTTGGTTTAAAATCAAAATGGCAAAAACTTAGTGATCAACATTTGAAATGCGTGGAAAAATCTCAATAATTTGTAAGCACAAAATCCACGATAATGGCGTTTGTAATTGTTTTTTTTTTTTTTTCAAATTTGTGCCCTACAATGGCTATAGAATTTTGACTCTTCTTAGAATGATGTTTTTGCAGTAAGGGGTTTGACCCCTTTTAGAATGAGATTTTTACACTATATGGTTTTTTGATAAGTGCACATCGTATCATGTTAGTAACATACATGTCTAAAGTAGATAGGAAATTTAGCAAAAGATGCCAAAATTGCAAGGATTGCTTGGATTTTCTTGGACATCATAACTTTTGGTTTAAATATACAATTAGAATCTTTTTACATTTTCATAAAATGGGTGTATCTACATTTGTTTATCAAATATTTTTTTATCCTTTACGAAAGCATTTGTTTATTATTGACTTCATCATCAATTTATCATCTTCCCAATTTCAAATGTCCCTTCAATAGACATTCAATCATTTTTGAATCAACCTCTAAAGTCCAAAGGCCACTTTCTTTTGTCGAAAACCACTCAAAATTGCCACTTTTATTGTGTCCCCCCAAAAATCAATAAATAATGAAGTTCCAGCTTCCATTTTGGGCTTAGGGTGGCATCATTTTTTTTTTCTGGCATAAATTGAAATAAAGTTATATTTTGAAAAAGCAGATGTGTTTTCTTGTCTTCAAAAATAATTTCAAAAAATTTCAATGAAATAAGAGCCTACTCAATATCCATTTTTGACCCTAAGGGGACAATAAGAATTTAGGAATTAAATCAGTCTTTGATTTGGTGATTCATAAACATGCATTAAAAAATGATTAAACTATTCTCTTATGCAATTTTAGAATCTTTAAACATATAGATTGCAAGGTCATAGTATTTGAAGTTAGGAAAAAAAGCGTTTTTTGCATTAATATTAGTGCTTTTTATTCCATACTGTACAAATGTAAGAGATTAATATAGAAATTCATAAACAACTAGATGATTGAATGAAATATCAAGATTTTGTGTACTAGTTTGTAACATGCTTGTGTTCATTTTTTTTCTTCATAATTTGAACATTTGGCCCTTGAACGGTTAAGATTGAAAATTTAGACAATTGTTAATATGTTGGTAGATAAACCTAAAATCTTCCATGTAAGCATCTAAATATCTTCTTTTATCACTAAATAAATTGTATTAATTTTTGTTGATATTGTTGACAATTGAAACAAGACCTTAGAATGATACCTTGACTTGTGTTTTTCGGACAATGTATATAAACTATAGAATTTCAAAATGCATGTTTGTGTATTCAAAATTGACCATATAATCTCATGTTCAAAGGTTTTATATTAATTTTAGATAAAAATGATGGTGGATCCCCTATAGTAAGAAGGCAAAATTCAGTGTATATACAACTTATTTCAAATACCTAATGGTACATTTACACAAAGACCAAAGAAATTGTGATATGTAACTTTCATTCATAACATTCTTAACCTTCATCGGGGGGGTCCCTTTTGCTCCCTCAAAATCTGGACCCCCCAGTAAGAAAGAACTTGAGGGCAGCCAACCATGGCATCCCCCATTCTGACACAACAGTGACGCAGGAGCCGGTAGCCAATAAGCTTGGCAATATTTGAAGTGAATTCCTCCCCCAGGTATATAGGGGAGGATTATACCTCCACTTGGGGGGAGGTACAGTAGCTCATTAAGAATGTTATGTTCTTTGAGATTTTGGATAATTTAAAATAAATCTTATGTGAAAATAACAATTCTCAAAGGTTGAGAGTTGCATTACACAAATTGAAGAAAGGAAATATAACTTGTGAATACCCAACAAACAACAAAGAGACTCCTCCACCTCCTTTGGATTTTATCTCAAGATATCCTCACTATATTATTTCAAGATCTAATTATCGTGAAGATCATAATTCCATAGGGTGCAAACTATAACCTTCAACAATTGAAAATATAAATCATCCGCTAATTCATATGTCACATTAAGCTTTGTCCCTTCATGAAAGCAGTTTGAAATCTAATGATTTCAAATCCCTAAGGATAAATCATTCATGCTCCCTACTACTTGGCACCTTCAAGAGTGCAATTATTTCTAACTACCCAATTCCCAAATGACGGCCAACTTAAATCCATCATCATACAACAATACATAATTTACAACCCACTAAGCGTACTGTACGTCTTTTTCACTAATAAGCACAAATTCGTCACTTATCACCAACGAACGTAACTTAAGTTACTACCAACTTCGTAAGTCACGCATTCCCAAACTCACTTAACTCATTAGTAAGTTAAGTAGTAACTTACTGTAACTAAAAAAAGCTTACTAACTTAGTGACTAACTTACCCTTACAGGAGCGTGCTCCAGTTCTCCACCCCCGGGCGACCCAGTCTGCACGAATTCCCGTTGTCACGGCCTCCTGGCTACCATCGATTCTACTCCCCGACTGWCTTCGCAGGAATCCTGGAAAGAAGACGGTACCGTAATTTCGATCAGCCGACAGTTATTACTTAGAAACTTGAAAGAGAAATCGCTCCACTCCGATGTTTGCAGTTCCTCCATCACCACAATCCGTCAATCCATGGTACGAATTCGGCAGCCATGGCGATGTCATCAACTGCTTCGCTCAATTTCGATCAGAGCGCTAGCTTCCCCTATCATTTGCTTTGAATTTTGGAAGTCTGGTTGTTTGAGTCACGGCAATTGATTACGCATTTTGATCGCCTGGAATTTAGCTTTTCAGCGAGAATTGGCCCTTCATTTCACGCTGRCAGTGATCGGCTGGCACTCATTGCAAGAAATGGGGTTAATTGCTTTAATGTTCGTTTGAATTGGAAAGATCCATTGAGAGATATTGTTAGTTTTTGGTGATGGTAGCATTAATTAGAGAGCCGATTGTCGGTAAATTTGCCGTCTGTCTGTCTGTCTGTTGAGATCGAGAGAGGTGAATTGGTGTGTACATAAGTATGGTGTGMGCAATCTTTGTGTGGTGCGTGAAAGAGATTTGATTCTTGGTTGTAGCAGAATTGGGGAAATTTCCTCGAGTAGCGGAAGAGAACTAGAACGAAAATCTTTGAATGTGCTTCAATTCGATCCTCGAGTCTCATAGGTTCGCTGCAGGAACTAATTCGTGGTCATCGTGTGCATGCACGATCGTTGCGTACAGAGTTTCGGAGTGAATTCTGTGGAGATTCGACGAGCCTAGGTGCGTGCGGGGACGCGAGCGACGCTTCAATTGCTTCGCAACTGATTGGAGTGTCTTGAATTGAGTAGGATTTGGAGATCGTTTTGAGAGGTGCGTGTGCAATTCGATTCACTCTTCTGGTTTYTTGCAATTCATGCTCCTGCATAGGTTTTGTCGGGTTTTGTCGGGTTTTGCTTGGGTTGGAGATTATCCTTTGGTGCTCATTGCTGATCCCGAGGACGTTAAGCTCATTTGCAATTCAGCTGCACGCCAATTTGTACTAGAGAGCTAGCTATGGTGACTTTTGTCGGCAAATCGAAAGTCGCCTGAAAGGTTTCTAAAGTGCCTCTGGATTTTTTTGAATTACTGTTCCCTAGGGATTGATCTTATTGACCTTCGGTGTTTATAACCACGCTGCAGTCCACTATATTTCGGATAGGGCTTTGTTTGCTTCAAAACCATATAGAACGCGAGGTCTTCCTCTATTCTACTTATGTCCCGGGATCCATTTGTACCGGGTGTTCTCTATAGTACTCATGTCTTCATATTCGTTTCTAAGGGATGTTTCTCTAGACTTACCATGTCCCAGTCTTGCTCATTTATTGATATTCATTTCTAAGGGGTGTTCTCTTTCACTGGCCATGTCCAGGTACCTGTTTCTATTGCATGTTTTAAGTTGTTATTTCTTGTTAAATTTCTTAGACATGTGAGGAGAACATCTGCTGAGATGGCGGACATAGACCCTTTCCCGGGAGACAATTACCATGAACTCCATGCCATGCGTGGAGGCTCGGTTGTCGAAAGCGAGCAGGCTGCAAGCGATTCAACCATTGAAGTGGTGGGAAGTCAATTAGACGAGGCGCAGTATCCGAGTAGCAGCTCTAAAGCCGATTTGGGTCTCAAGAGTGTTATCGATGAGGATGTAAATTGTACGCTACAAGCAAGTTATAAGGCGACCTTGCAGCACTATCCAGTCAAGAAGGCGAGGGTGAGTGCAGGAAGAGTGTCAGATTCGCTGCCAGTTTTTGATCCTGAGTACCTTAAGGATGATCATTATGGACATTCAAGTGCAAACCGAACTGGCGCCCTTACTGTGGGTTCGAGTGCCGCACAATTGGGTTCAAATCAAGCCTCAACTTCTGATGAAGAAGAACWTATTAGAGAGGATACTTCTAAATATGTTTCTGATCACAGAGCTGAAGAAGACCAAGCGAATGAAAAGTTTCGGCTTTGTTTCGTCGCCCCAAAGTCGATCTCAGATTGCGTGGCATTCGTGAAATATGAGGTAACTCAATATTCTCTCCATTTGTTATCATCATTGCAAGATATTACTTTCCTGGAWCTAGTTGTGTTTCTTGTGCATGCACCCTTTGTACTGGTCGAAGCCACTACCTTGAGATAAGAAGGAATTCGGCTTCTGCATTGGTGCTAAAATCAAAAACTTTTTTTTGTTTTATTTATCTTATTTTGTTCCAAGTTGACATTGCACTAGTCCATTACGAAAAAATGAGCATGGAATGATGTCATAAACGCAATGGATTCTTTCAAGCTTATTTYCTCGCCTCTACTTGCACATGATATAGGATCAAAATTATCTTTTTTATCTAGAGTTTGTTGCTTAATTTGTACACCTTAAATTTACCCTTGTACACGCGGTTAACCCTAGAGCTTGTATGAATTTAGAAACCTTTAACCACATAATATAGCACATGTGCTAATCTCCTTTGTTTTTCTGTATTACCTTAATATTATTTGACGATCTTGGTTCAGGGATTGTTGGAAGAACCGATAGCAGTTGAGTTGCATCTTGAAGAAACTCTCGACTTCTTCGGCTTTCCGTACAATTTCTGGTTCTCCGAAKCTCTTCCTCGGAGGGAGGAACGGAACACCGGGCTTGCATACCACTTCACTATAAGTGACACTCCTGCGTCCGCTGGGTTCGTCACCAACACAATCAGTTCCATATTGAATAATTTGAGTGGGGCGAAGCTGGACTCTGAAAGGGTAGTAATTTCTACCATCAAGGAGCTAAGAAAATGTCTGTCGTTTCGGTTCGATGTGATTAACGATAGAGGCGAGGTACTGAAGAGCGATTCGCTGGGTGTAATCCAATGGCTGGCTATGATTACCCAAATGATCTTCGTGGTCAAACCCTCCAACATTGTCGAGTGTGTCAGAGAGTTTCTGAGGGTTCGCTATGGGCACAAATTTAAAGAGTTCATGCTTCGAGGTTACTCCTACAGTCACGGTACTAAGCCTTTACTGGGAACAGTAGCAAACTGGGCTGCCAAAGTTGTAGATGTATATGGTGGTTCCAAGATGCCAGACGCTGCTCACAAGAAGACTGTTGGGCTGAAAATGTTCATCCTCTGCCTGGGGCTTTTTGAGCTTCTRAAGGAGCTGGCTCGCTATGAGGAAGGTCAGGCTGCCATGGAGAAGCTCTATGAGGTATACGAAGTCGTTCTCTGCGCTCTCCACAAATTTTCAATCTCTGGATGTGATTACACCCCTCCACCCATTTCCAATAAAATCTTTCAAGAAGGAGTTTCGGAGCTGGTTGGACGCCTCTCTCGGTTCTCCTTCGATTGGATTTCCCAACTGCAAATCCTTGGGAGGTATGATACCACTTTTGGTTTCCTGGAAAAAGTGGCAGAGTTTCAGCTTGACATGAGAGATGTCCCCAGGCGAAAGAACGCGGAGCAAGCCTATCGAAGTGCTGTCGACAACATGCTGAATACCAACGAGTCATTCGGCAAGGCAAAGGCGTTGAGAAAACGTACCTTTCGGAAAGTTTTGTTTGCTGCCCCAACTTTTCCAACCTTTTTATTACAGTCTCTTSAGTTGCAGGCCTGGATGAGAGGTGCGGCAGATTGGGATCCAACTGAAAACATAGATGATGAGATKCGTGCTGAGCTTCAGGATACTCTGCATCAGTGGTTCACCAAAATCATGACTGATCATATGAGGAGTCAATCCTCTAGGCGAAAGGCAGAATTTTGGCAGCAGCATCTGGAGCTCATTGTTGCACATGTCGAATGTGAAGCAGTTTTTGAGAATTCGGTCGTTCTTCCGGTCTCTCTTTTCTTTTCTTTTCGGGAACATATCGTCGAAATGCTCCTTCAGATCATGTCGAAACCGACTTCGGAGTTCGGAAGGAAATCCGAACAGGATCTGGCGTCCTTGGTTGACATTACAGAGAAAATTGTGTTTAAATACCCTTTCACGTTTCTGTTGCCTTTGYTGCCTGCTGAGTGTCAACTCCTCCTCAGGTTCGCATCATCTGATGTCGAAGAGTTATTCAACTTTAGTAAGGTTATTATTCAAAAAGTGGGGAACTGCTATTCAGACGAGACCSGGAAAGTAGAGCACGTGGAGCACCTGAGTAAGGATGTTTTACGCCCGTGGCTGTCGTCGTCTGTCAGTCGWGGAAAGCAGCCGCAAACTCCGTTATCCTATTTCAGATCTGTGCAAGATATTTTCAATCTAGGCGTGGATCCTTCCAGTTTCTTTGGGAAGTGCCTGACGCAGGCAGCAGTTGCATCCAGTCAACAACGATCCAGAGGTCTTCAGCACTTCCTTGCCGAGTCGGAGAAGATCAGCCAGCTTCACGAGTCCCTTCAATTAGAGTACAAAAGCGCAGTTGTCACGATGATACACTGGCAGCTCCAGAGTGCAAACAACGTCGCAGAGCTAGACAGGATCAGCGAGCAGATTCTCAGGGCGCTGTGCGGTCAGCACGGCCATGGAGCCTTGAGTGCTAAAGAGAAGTAATTTTTCTCACCTTTTGGGTTCGATGATCTACTTTTCTGATAGACCAGGGTCAGTTTGCAGTGAAGTCCCCAGCTGTCGCTTGCAAATTCTTTTGTTATGATTGTTCTGTCACGGTCATTGAAAGAAGGAAAAACTGGGTTGATGTGTAGTGCATGAGTTGAAATCTTTGTTTAGAGTTTGGAGTTCTCCTTTATATGGGGATAATGCGRCTTCCTGCAAGAACAACAGGTTTTCACATTTTTTCGCTCTCTGTGTTCAAACCAGATGTTCGTCCATACTTTCAGAATGATGACCATAGTTAGTTAGCTTTGGAGGACCATTTATATGGGCCGCACTCTTTGGTGCAAGCTCTCAAACTCTCATCGAACACGTTCTATKTGGCTCACAGGATTCAGGTGGAGCTTTGTGTAGCACTTTTAGACAAGATGGCTGAAAACACAGTCTTTCAGGAAAGCCTTACCGAGCGAGCTTTCCAGACCATATCAACCTCCAATTTTGCAAGCTGCTTACTACAAGTACAGGTTGCCCCGCCGTCCATCAAAGAGCATTGGATCTATCTGAAAGTCGAGGAGKCGTGTCATGCATTTGGCACTTTAGTGGTGCAGGGTAAAGTCACCATGGGTACCATTGATAGTGTCTCGCGCACCGATAAGTGGGGATCCATCTTGAAGTCGTTGGGATACAAGGCAGCGTCTGTTGCACTGGAAGGTGCATACAAAGAGCTCGTTCTGTACAAAAGGAGATTGCAAGCATGTGACATACTGGCCACTTTGTGTGGCTATTTGGGTGGAAAGGGGTATCCTATTCAAGGAGTWCATAAATGGTCAGCACTTGCAACAAGCAGGAAAGAGAAATGGATGTCAACACGCCTGTTTTTGATTGCCGCCTCACACTGGCCTGAAGAAGCTCACCCGTCACTTTTTGATCACTTAGACTCTCTCGTCCTCTTACATGATTCTGAGATTTTCAGATGCATTTTGTTGAATTTGTGTCGGAATCTGTTTGAGCGCCTGAGAGTGGAAGGTAAACTGCTCCCATTACTCGTGGACATTGACGCAGGCTCCTCGTCCAGTGCCACGCCGGACGCGTCCTTTTCAATGGTGGCTGGAGATTTGGTACCCCATGCTGTTAACAGATACAGAGCAGAGATGGAGCCTTACTGCGGAAAGAAGAACCTGGAAAAGATGAACATGGACAAGCTGCACTCTTTGTGGGTGACAGTGGAAGCGCGGCAGATCGAGAGAGAGTTTGACTTGGCACGACGAGAGTTGAAGATGAAAGACACAAAAAGYTCGACTTGGTTCCCTTGGGGAAAAACAGTTGACATGATCGAGTTGATTCAAGCATGGAAGGCTATTAAAGCGAAAGGAGAACTCGTAGCTGCTTTGCCTAAAGTGGCCCAGTTATTCCAGTTTGATGAGTCCTGCGAGGGATATCTCGGAAAGATGGTGAATCTCATGCAGGAATGTGACGAGAATTGCTCGTTGAAGGAGTTTACTGATCTGCATAAAAAGGAAGGAAAGAATCTCCTGGCGAAGATCTCGGTAAATGAAGAGTTTGCCTTCATTCAGCTGGCGAAGTCTGAGACGCTGATCAATTTCCTGAGGGACAAGCTGGAAGAGGATTTTAGGAATTTGATCGATGCTGTTGAGGAAGGTTCGGACAATGATTTTGTGCAGGAGTCCATTCTATCAGATTTGATCGACCTCCATCGTAAGTAATCACAAGCAACACACATAATGAGTTTCGTTTTGGAGGGTTTGCTTAGGTTTTCTGCAGCTGTGGCTTTCCAAGGTAAGTTCGGGTTCATTAGAGTTGCTTTCGAATGTAGTAGAGGGTGGAATCCTCTTCATTTTTTATCAATCTCATTGGATTGGTCGTGCAATGCACGTGCTTTGCAAAACTCTTATAGACCATAGTTTCTGACTTATGTTTGTTTGTTTCTGTTCTAGGAATGTTTCGCCCTGTATTGAAGTCCAAATGTCCTAATTTTGAGCAGTTGCGGAAAGTCATGCTCTCGGAGCTCAAAACGTCTSCTGCAAGCGAATCGGCTTCTGCAAGCACATTAGCTGCAAAGCTATTCATGTGTAATGAAAATGTGGCTCAAATCACAAGGTTCCTTTCCAGTGTGGCCAACCGGGGGCTGAAAATGAAAGACCACATGAAGAGAATTTTAAGAGGCGGCAAGTATCATTTCACGCTCACTGATACTGTATGTGATCTGAAGCTCACCTGTGGAGATAAAGGAGTTCACTATGTCCAACGCATCTTCGCAAGCGAAGTCAGTTCAAGAGACGAAATTTGTGTCTATAACCTTGCCGAGTTACAAGACTTGCGAAGTCGAGCGCGGTTGGTTTTGAGTACGCACAAAGCACAATCCAAGCGTTTCTTGACAGATAATGCAGGTATCAAACTAACAACCACCCTGTCTTCAAATGTGACTTTCTCTGTTTGCCTACGGCCAGTCAGTGGACGAGTTAKCATAGAAACTAGTACTCAACAACGTTCCTTTGATATTGCAGGGCTGTTCACTAATAGACGCTAATTTCCATCAGAAATCAACTGTTGAAGTGAATATTTAATGAGATGTGAATGTTTTTTAAAGATATCTTGGAATTTGCTTGCTTGTCCAAATGGCTATATTTCTCTACTGGTTAACCCGTTTCGATGTATCCGGCCAAGCCTACTGAACACTCTTTACCAGGATTGAAAGGTCCCGTGCTTATGACAATAAAGTGGAGGATATGCCTTCACTTATGTCTAGATTTGTAACTTTAGCTTGGTGGACGCTTGAAAATGAAGGTTAACTTCAWTCTTTAACAGATGTATTTGGGAGAGATCATGGAAAAGAGGTTGACGAATGCTACTTTTTCTCTCTTATTGCCCCATRTGCATCAAATTTCAAAAGAGATCCTAGTCAAGTGGTAACGAAAAGAATTATCCTTAAGCTCATGGTGCTCGCCTCGTTTCATTCAAGAAGTAGGGAAATCTATGGAATGGGTGTTGGCTTGCCTTTTCTGGTGGTTCGATCATGATGGATAACTCTAATGTTATGTACATTCTGCTGTTTCTGCTGCAAGATATTGCATTAGATTCTAAGTCACTGGCACTTTGAACTGTAGACTCCTCTGATGCTGAGGCGGAGAAGGACACGTGCCTCTTCATCGAACAAGTGGACATTGTGGAGCGGCTTGTCACTKCAATCACAGAGCTTTGTGCATCAGGCCATTTCCAGTTCGCAAAATTCGACCGCTCGGTGTCGGGACTTCTCGAGTTGCAGGCGCTGGCTGGGAGCGTCGACCAAGAGCTGCGAGAATGGTATGCAGCTGTGAAGGAGGCCCGCAGCACCAACTACTGTCTCAACTATTTCCGCTCCATGGAGTTACGTCTCCTTCTTGAGGTTCTCACTGGCCAATCCATGTCTGCGTGGTCAAAAGAGGACACCATGTGTGCAGAGCTTCTGCAGTGGGCTGGCATTCAGGATCCCCGAATGGACTTGCAGCGGGCCAAACAGAAAGCACGGCAACTAGTCTCTGGAAACAATATAATACCCCCTTCCTTGARTGAAAACCTGACTCTGATTGCCATGTCCCTTGAGGATCTCTTCCAAAAGCCTTTCACCTTTGGCTCCACGCCGTCGTCATCATCTAGCCTAATGAAGTCATGGTCCAATAAGGGAATGTCTAGTTCTGGGAAACATAACGAAGCTCTAGTACTGGCGCTTGTGGAAGAGTCCCATATGGAACATGAAGCAGTTGTGAGCTTGTTCCACAAAAGGGGCCTCAGCTTGAGGGACGTTCCAAGGAATGTCTTGYTGTGCAGTTCCTTCACGACCTGGGAGGAGATTCATCTCCTCTTGCTTCGCTGCTTCCAGAGAACTGAGCAAGACGTGGGCCTYTTCTGTATTGCGTACATTGAAAAGTTGAGCCATGAGTGCCAGGCTCAGTTTCTGGTGGTGCTCCAAGAAATGGTACATGAATGGGAAGAACGTCGTCATCGAGAACCTCAGCGAATTGGCGAAGAGTGTGAAAGACTCGCTGTTGTGTGCTGTTCCAAGAGCCAGGCCCTGCTGGCAGTTTCTCACCATTTGAATGTGCGGGTTTTGCACGTGGGCACCTTGAACCCTGTTGAGGTACGCCAGCAGCTTCCTGCTGAGTGCTCAAACATGCGGGTAATCACCTCCGAGCTTCCTGGTCTGGGAAAGACGAGAAGCATTTATAGTAAAGCACCGGTATGTACTTCTTCGTAGACCCTTCATGGTCTGGTTTAAGAGTGTCTCTTTCGTAATGTATGTATGAATCTCTTTGACTTGTGGAGTAGACTGAAGGGCATTCTCATTTTACTGAGTATTAACGTGTGTTACAATGGCATCAGAGATTGGAGTCTAACTCTGAGAGGTCCAACATTTGTTGGAGAAAGATTTCTGGAGAGGGTCCAACATTTGTAAGTGATTGGAAGTCGGTTCCAATTTCCGGAGCTGGACATTACTGACTGTCCGCAGTGCCGATGTGCAGGTCTTGGTTCGACCCCTTTGTGTGAGTGGGAATACTTCCCGGAACTCTCTCGTGTCTCAGCTGAAGGAATTGGATCTCAGATCAGACTGCATTTTGCACCTGGACATCTCGAGCGTGGTGAATCCCGAGACTTTCAACGTGCTATTGTTCGAGCTCCTTGTGCTTGGATGTCTCAAATCAGACGTTGCAGGAGTGTTTCACCTGAACACAAGTAACGTACAAATCGAACTGGGAAACACGCTTGGCAATGAGCTTGCTAACAGCCTCCCTGTTTGTGASTGGTTCCAAAGAGAGCATCTAACATGGAATTTGGAGTCTCTCGAAGTGAGCAATGAYCCAAACAGCGACTTGCAGGTGGTCTGTATTTATTTGCAAGCGTTGGAATTGCGGCAGCTGGACAGTAAAGATTTTATTTTCACTGGAATTTCCCGAAACGTGCAAGCCCTTTCTGTAGTCCATTGCCGAGCTCTGCTCAGAAGAAACTTCATTGATTATGTGAGGGAAGCGAATGTTATGTCTTTCACTGTCCTGGAGATGTTCGTGAAGTTTTTGGCTTGCCAGCTGCGGAGCCTAACAGACAGCATCTTCTTCAACGTTGAGATGTTGCAGTTCATGAGGGCAATGGCCAGCATCCGGTCTTATCTTGTGATGTCTCTTCTAGAAGTTTCCAGAGACCTCTCGCTGCGATCTGTGAAGCCTTGGCTTCACGAGCAGCAACAATCTAGGGGGAAGAATATCACGGATTTAACCATGGAAACCAGATTCAAGGGTATGCTGCGGTGGTCGGATAGCAACCACTTAATGATATTCTTCCAAAGTGAGGGACCGATCCTGTTTTTATACAGAAATGTGAACCTCCTACCAGACTCCATAACACAGCTCGTCTACAGCCAACGGTTGAGAACAGAGGGGAAGCAGATGACAGATTATGCAAACATGTCGTCTCAGGAGCTATGGTCACATCTGTGGCCGATCCTGCAGAGGACTTCACCGTCGTTTGAACCCAATTATGTCCTCACAGCTGACAATTTCTTGAAAATGGCATTGATAGCTCTTCGGGTGGCAGCCCAAGTTCCCGTTCTCATAATGGGAGAAACTGGTTGTGGAAAGACAAGCCTTCTCAGGGTTCTGGCTAAGTACTGYGGTGTTGAATTCTTCAGCATAACGCTGCATGCAGGAACCACAGCTGAGGATATTCGCTCCTTCCTCAACAAAGCAAATAATGCAGCCATYGTAGGAACCAAAGCGGTAAGTTTCTGGCCCGTAGGCATACTTGAATTCTTTTGCGCATTTTATAATCGTCTAGGAGGGGGTGCGAGGTTTTCGTGTCCTTCTCAATGTCCTGTGGGTATTGATATGGGACCTTAAACAAACAGACTCTTAAGGAACGTCGGTTCCAAAATGAAAATGGTGGCTACTTTTCACTCTCAGCAGTCATAAATAGTTTCTTCCAAGTCTGAAATGAACAGATAAATGAGCAGTTGCTTCCCAAAGTTGCTGGGTAAGACGTCATTAATCCYTTAAGGGCCTGGGATCCATGATTTTCAAATAATAAACTTAAATGATAATATTGTGAAAATGTAATTCAGCTATAATTCAAATTTTGTATCTCTAGAATCGATTACTAACGTTGAATGTGTTGGTCAAGAAATACATTAAATTGGAACACAGAAAGTTTTCACTTGGCCTACTTTTAAAAAAAACTAATTCGGGACTCTTTTTTTTAGTAATTAAATAGTATCAAGATTTGAATTATGTCTTTAATTATCTCAGATTTTTGGATAACGTAGAGCATGTAAAATCTCAGAATGATTTCCGAATGACACTAATATCTGGATCTAAGTTAAAAACAACCTACTAACTTATTTTGCAAAATGGAAAAACTAAACTAAACTATTAGTACGGAGTATATTTTCTGTTTTTTAATGGTGCTTTATCAGGTGTGGGCGTTTCTYGACGAGATCAATGCATGTGACCACCTTGGATTTCTGAACGGAGTCATATGCCATCATTCACTGGACGGGAAAGCTTTAGACCGCAATCTGGTGGTGCTGGCGGCTTGCAATCCATATCGGACCCACGATAAAGAAAACTCGCAAACAGGTTTTTCTCCTCGAGAGCTTATGAATCCAGGTGATGTGAAAAACTACAATCTCGCCTACCGGGTGCATCCACTGCCAGAGGCCATGTTGGATTACGTTTGGGACTTCGGCCTCCTTTCACGGCATGATGAACAAGCTTACATTGAAGCCATGGTGAAAGACAAAGTGAATACCCATGTGCAGCTTTTCTCAGACCTGTTGGTCCAGTCACAAGCCTTCGTCAGAGAATGTCATGGGGAAGCCAGCGTGAGTTTAAGAGACGCCAGCCGTTGCATTTCACTGTATGAGTTTTTTCTGACAGATGTTCCCAAGAGATCCTTGCCCAAAGGAAACTTTCGAAAAGACCGAATCCGAGCGACTCTCTTGGCCTTTTCTCATTGCTATCATTCTCGTCTAGCCACTGAGCAACAACGAGAGAATTACAGAAGCATTTTTTCGGGCGTGCTTAAAGCTCACGAACCATCGTCTTACAGGTACAATAAAACCTCCTAAATTATACTGCATTTTCTCCTTTTCCTTGAATTTCTGCACTTACGTTGTTGGACTGATGAAATGGGATACAGTAAATGATAACACCCTTTTATAATGGCAATGACTAGGGATTTCACGGGGAATACTTTTGCGGAGCTTTTGAGAGCGGAACAACTAGAYCTTCTCAACCGCATGGATGTACCAGTCGGCATAGCYAAGAACAAGGCTATYCTGGAGAATGTGTTTGTGACATTAGTCTGCATGCTGAACCACATTCCAGTATTCGTAATCGGGAAGCCTGGTTCGGGAAAGACACTTGCGCTTCAATTGATCTACGGGTTTGTCCCTTTCCAGCTAGTATCGTTTTTTGAATACTTGA
The DNA here is from genome assembly GCA_006891605.1 of Pleurozium schreberi. NCBI lineage: Eukaryota > Viridiplantae > Streptophyta > Bryopsida > Hypnales > Hylocomiaceae > Pleurozium > Pleurozium schreberi. Next base: position 10,765 of record VACF01001367.1, on the reverse strand, counting down.
TTAGTTTGGGATTCATTCCTTTAAAATGCGTTGGTTTCTTGTCTTAATTTTGGTTCCTATTTCTTAGGGGTATCTCACACTTGTAAGTTGTTGRCTGGTGCCAGAAATTTGCGAGGATCGGAGTCCAGAGACAGCTATTTCCAAAAATTGCCCCAAATGTATAGATTTTCATACCAAGGCTCGGAGAGTTCCACATCTGAGGGAATTCTGAAGGTAGTTTCATTCCCTTTTACCATTGCTCAAGCTTGCTGGTGTCATAAATTTGTGTAATAGGRAGTCGTTGAAGGTCTCTTATACTTCCTCCGTCACGAATTAATTGTTCCATTTCATAAAAGTCCATGAAAAGCATTCTAATTTTTTTACGTTTAGAGGTTTGGGGTTAAAGAAATAGGGTTTAGACTTTAGAATTTAGGGTTTAGGGCTGCGAATTTAGTTCTTTTGTCTTTTCATTGCAGTATTGCATAATCGAAATAATGAAAATCAACRGTGGCAACAATTATAAGGTGGTGGCAACAATCAGAAGGTGCCGTGTAAGATAAAAGATCGCTTAGAGCGTTCTGGGGAATTATGGAATTACCTACTCTCCTCCTTTGTAATGCACGCATTGCTCAATGTGCTCGTGAGACTTTGCATAGTGGACACTTAATTTGGGACAAAAAAGAAACCAAATGGGACACTTCATTCAGGACGAAGGGAGTATATCGAATGTGTGAAATGGTTCTTGACACACTTACTACTAAATTTGATACAAATCTAAACCGGCGATATATTCCACCCAAATGATTGTCTACTCAATAGTTGTGATCTGATGTGAGCGCAGGTGTTTGAGAAAGCTCAGCGGTGTAGAAGGGACAACGAAGGCCGAGATGTCCTGGTGGTGGTGGTTCTCGACGAAGTTGGCCTTGCCGAAGTATCAAGGCACAATCCTTTGAAGGTAAGAGGAATAAGAAACTTGTATCTTTAGAGTAGTGCTCATATTTTTTATAACAGTGTATTTCAATGGTCTGGAATTCTGATATTCGAGTTCTAAAACTAGGACTGATAGAATTTTTAGTGAAAACTAGGACGTCTGGAAAAGTGCCAATTTCTCGAATTTTTGACATTTTAACGACTCTGATGATACATAATATACACTTTGTAGCTGTAAGATAATCACAAACTATTGTCGCCATTTCCTTCAGGTTCTACATTCTTTATTGGARCCCGAGGAGCCTCAACAAGTGGCGGTTGTCGGTATTAGCAACTGGTCTCTTGATGCTGCCAAAATGAACCGAGCCATTCATCTTTCACAGCCTGACCCTTCAGAGCGGGATTTGTATGACACCAGCATCGCCATCCTCGAAAGCTTTGACTCCTCAAATACTGACCAGGGGCTCCACCAGACTCTGAAGAAAGAGTTGAGAGGCCTTGCCAAATCCTACCACCAGTATCATTCCCGTCAAACGAAGCCGAACTTCCATGGCCTTCGTGACTTCTATTCGCTCATAAAGTCGCTGCAGGTGAATAAGAGCATGGTCACTTGGCAATTGGATGGACTCGTCACCGCAGTCTGGAGAAACTTTGGAGGCTCACCTGATGATGTGCAGACATTCTCCAAAATTCTGAAGCACAATCTGGGGCATGAAGAGCTCCTGCTACAGCCCCCCGCTGTGATGGACCTGGTTCGAGAGAATCTGGAAGACAAGCATGCGAGGCATCTGATGCTGCTCACCACCGTAAGTTCTTCTCACTTATATCTATCACTTGAGTAAAATCCTGAGAAAATAGTTGTGGAAAGTTTCCAAAACTCCCACAAGATAAGCTCTGTAAGTTCATCAAGTACGACCTGATTTTGAATTTCACGATTCCTGAGAGCGTTTTCTCCCATGCAGAAATTAATACTCAATTTATTGCTGTTGTGGATCAGGGGGACTCTGCAATTGGGATTCTGGAGAAGTTTCAGAAAAATGTGATAATTATTCACGGAAGCAAATTTAAAGATGACTGTAGTGATGACTATTCATATTTGTTGCTCAGCATTATAATTTTGCACATGGAAGCTGGCAGGTGCGTCTCTTCTTTTATTGTTTCTTTCTTGAAAGATGAAGAAACGAAAATTTGTGTCAGATTAAGAAGAAAACTCTCTGGAGGGTCGTGCACTTCAGAACGATAGTGATGTGTGAATATTGCTTTGAATTAGCAGGCCAGTTAGGATGCCCAGAACCTCGAACTGAAGTTTCTGATGGCTTTGCAGATGCATACTTCTCAGGGGAGTAGAGCGGCTTTGGTCCTCGCTCTATGACATGCTCAATCAGCACTACACAACTGTGGCCGAGAGGCGAAACTGCCGTATCGCCATTGGAGCTTACAGTAATCCTATGTGCTACGTCCATGACAGCTTTCGCTGCATTGTGGTAGTGGACTTCAGCCAAGTTTCACGGCTGGACCCACCGTTTTTGAACCGTTTCGAGAAGCAAGTGCTCACTTACGAGAACATTCTGACGGGAAGTAGAAGGGAAGCTGTGGAAATTCTGAAATCATGGTGTGAACAAATGGCGGGTCTTTCAACCAACTCGGAGCGTTCCGAYGATGTCTTCAAAGTRAATGACTTGTTTGCCGGGTTTCATGAAGATACCCTTCCCTCGCTTGTGTTGMATCATCAACCTGAGCACTCTGATGAGATCAGCAGTACGGAATCTTCTGAATTCATATTGCTTCTTGACAGGTATTATGTCACCGAGTGAGGCATATCCTCATATTATMTGGATTCGAATCRCTTCTTGACATGCTTTTGAAATAAACCTCTTGAAAGCAAGAGTTGTTCAAGATATGATCACAACGTTACAGGACTTGTCGATGTTGCTGATCTATTTACTTCAATTGTTTGCTGCAATTTTGCACAAATGAAATTTTCTACTACTAATCAACCCTTCTTGGAAATTTGAACTAGTCATCTAAGCGGAGCAGGATTTTGTTCTCTTTTCCGTTCGATTCTGAAGTATTTCTCATACTTATGCAACTGTAGGTGTAAAGAAGACTTGTTGCGCACGGCACACGTAGATGCAATGGTGCGGGCTTCTTTGTCTGCAAGGTGCAGAGAAAAAGTTCCCGACTTGGAGAAATGGACGGGACTTTTCTTCGGGGAATGGCAAGAGCAACAGGGTCTAAAAGAGTTYCTTGTATCRGCAGTAAGCGTTCTGACTWKAGTTTTTACYGAGTCAGTMGGTTTCTTTTCCCAAAGTCTGAGTCGTTACATTGGCTTCACTTGGAGGTTGGAGTGTCAATTCAATTCCATGTTCTTTAGGGAATATTCGAAACTTCCTCTCAGTTAATGGAAACCCGTGTATCAACTTTGTCAATTTTTGCCGCAGATGCAGGATGAGAGCTTGCGGGAAAATGGAAGTGGCTTAAGAGTGGTGATAACCACTCGCACCATTATCCATATGCCAATCAGAAAGTTTTTATGCGAAATGGACGTAAGAATTCATTGATCCTCAGAGTCGCGTATCTCCGGGGTCATACAGTTTCGTTCTTATCTTTTAGACTGGATGTCTTCAGGTTATTTGACCTGAATATCTGTCACCTCTGTCTTGATTTCTATTCCACATCTGCGCACAATGTTAGCATTCATCAGTTGAGTTGTTTTCAGGATTCAGTTTCTCTTATCTTCCTTCATCAGTCACGTAATTGCACTTCCGCCTTCATGGTTGTCATCAGGCACAAATCGAGAAGCTTGGAGACTTCTCGTCGGAGAGGCAATTTCAAACGCAGATACAACAGTTCTTAACCGGAGATTCCAACTTGCTCATCTTACAAGCGGATGCCATAATGGACAAAGAGCACATCCAACACGCAAAATTCTTGGTGGACAAGAATTTTTCAGAGTATTATGCTCAGATGTTCCCCCGACCTTCTCAGGCGAAGAACATCGTCTTGATCATTCATACACACCGTGAGATGGAAAGTCTTACAGGGTTCACTTTTCTCAGCGGATGGCAGCAGGTTACACTCGATCAGCTTCAGAAAGAAGAAACCGACCTCAGGTATRTACTATCTCTCTACTCTGACCGCCCACCGTACACGAAATTTGTAATTTGTGGTTTGGATCTAATGTTTCGATCAAATTTCTGGGATTTCATTTGAGACCATTGTGGGCATGTTTCTTCACGGTGCAGAGTGTTTTTGGACCAAAGTGTTGCCGAATTGGTGAAAGCAGAGACAATTCCTCTGAAAGATATAATGGTGAAGGTGCTGACATGGAGCTTTTTATGTATAAAGTACCCAAAATCACTGAATTCCGCCGCCTACTGCCAGCAAATGGTGCAGAATATATGTGACGACAAAGAACTCTGGGGCTGTTTCAAGAGCCGGGCGCTTGTGTGGCTCATGGAAGACGCGGATCCATTATGGCAAGCATCAGTGGCTTCAGATCGAAGACTGTTGTCTTTGTCCTCCAGCCTGCAAGATGCTTTCCTCCTCTACATTGAAGAGAAGCTGAGGCAGYCAATCGCGAGACTTGTGTACTTACTAGAGAAGTCGTCAGATCTCGGAAGCTATTTCGGAATGGATGCAGTGAAGAGGGAGATTTGGCGAGGAACCGTTTTGAATGCAGAGTTGGTGAACATTGGCAGCGTTCCAATYCCAAGGCACCCCGAAGGCTACCAAGTCAAGGGCCCACTCAACCTCTCCCTGCCTTTCGTTGCCATTTATTCACAACATGTTGATAAGGGATTCAAAGATTTGTATTTGACCCAGTTGTCGAAGTCCAACTCCAGAGGCGAAAATATACCGCCCTCTTCTGGTAGTGTGGAACCCGCCAATATAAAAATTGGACATGACATTATTGCTACAATGCGGACCCAACTTCCGGAGTTTGCCGCTTGCGTCGACAATAACCCAGAGGTCTACGTAGGAGACTTTTCCAAGATGCATGCACCATACAAGTGTGACAGCCGGAGTGAGGTGGAGTCTCAAGCTTTTGAGTGGGTCTTGAGAGGAAACCTTGGCGACGAGGCTATCACTATTCCCAATTTACACATTCTTCTGTGGGAGCATGGCGAGAAGCTCAACGCGCAAGCATTACTGGTAGCGTCGTGCTTATCAGAGGATACTGTTGCAGAGAATCTAGCGCAGCTGAGGTTCAAACTCCTTCCCTCAAGTGCATTTGATGAGTACTTGGTGGCTCAATGTTACTCAGCGGTTTTACCTCAAAGTGAGATGATAAGGGAAGAATTTTTGCATAGCGTTGAGATTCATCAGTGGGTTAAGAATCTGGAGCTGTTGATTGATTTGGCATCGCCTGTGAAAGCATTTGGAGGACCAACCCGTTGGGCTATTCTTACCAGCTTGGAAGTACTGAGAGAGCTCGCATACATGGTTCTTCCTCCTTTATCATCGGGAAATGAAGTTTTAAAGAGTCTGGTGAATTGGTTGGGTCGTCATGGCACCGAATTTAGCCCTGGGCAGCTACTGGTTGCAGTTTTGAGTCTGGCCCCGGACCCCCAAACCTTGACAGAGTCTCTCCGAGGGCAGTGGTCTCGGTTTCTTGCTTCGTTCTTCAGGAAAGTTCTCAAGGGAASGACAACATTGTCTGAYGTKAACACCATTGCAACATACATTTTCACACTCAAAGACATCACAAGCATAATGAAGAACCTGATTCTTTGCCTACTGGATGCCACTCTATCTCACACCCTAGCCAATTTCGTGGATGCGCGCTGTCCCAAGTACATGCAGTTTTTGCTGAACGGGGAGCACAACAAAGGAGGCTTGGAATTAGGAGAAGTTCCATTCGAAGGGCAAGGTCATACGGCATTCATTCTTCTGTCCGACATTATTTACGAGTCTCTCAATCCTGATTCGACTGAAGCCTTGCTACGAGGAGAGGATCTCGGAACAGAGTGGAGATCTCAGGATTTTCTCAAGTGCCTGACTACAGCTCTAGAGCTCATGGAGGGTGATGGGCCATTGACTCTTCAATTGGCTGCCGCGTTTGCGTTTCTGCGAGCAGTTTTTGATGCTGTGGCATCCGAACTTGAGCGGATATTGAGAGCTTCTACAAGCATAGCCTGCTCATCTCCTGCGGTCTCAACTTTAGCTAGAAGTATTAAGGAACCATCATCACCCACGAGATTTTCAGCATTGAGGCTATATCTCCTGAAGGTACTTCACATGAAGAGGGGAATCTCCTTGGTTGAAATCAGTTTTCTTGCTACAAAATGTGGTGAGATGAGGGGTCTGACTGAATTCTAGCTAGTTCATTCAATGTTGTCATGCATCTCTGAAGAAGATCCATTGCAGCGATACTAACCAAGAGCTTGTTTTGTCCCCTGCTTTAGGCTATATCGTCGACAATGTTTCAAGGTCAGATACATTCTATTCTGTTCGCAACCTTGACCACAAGTGCTATCGAATTCTCCGCGTCATACTACACTTCTGTTTGGTTATTGGACTTCAGAGGTCGTCGGCAGCAGAACTGTTACGAAATTTGCTAGGGCTAACACCTCAAAGTTCTGACCCTCTGAAAGAGCTACGGAACATAATTGAGGAAGATCTTGACAAGCTTGACCTCCTCCTCGCCTGCAACCGAGAAACCACTGTGAAGTATGTGTGCTGCGTAGTTTCTTTCTTAAGTGGAATGCAGAACAATATTGCCTTGCTTTCCTCCACAGTGCGGGCACTGTGGGAAGCTGAGTTTCAAAGAATCTTTGACAATGGTACCTTTGACTCTGGTGCTCATAAAGCTGCAGCGGAATATTTGGAAAGGCAGAAGGGGAATAACAGGTATGCAGAGCTGGTGGAAGAGAGAGGAAGTCAGATTTTCGAGCCTGCACTTGAAGAYATTCTYAGAATAACGGTATCGCCCAGCCTTGCCAACTTCAGGACTTTGTATAAGCAAGACGCCGACATGGTAGCGCAGAATCCTGTCATTCAGATGTTCTTCAATCATGAAAAGAACTTGGAGGACTTGAAGCACTTGAGGAATCTGTTAGCGTTCTGCAATACTGCTCATGAAGATTTGAGCTTTAGGATCTCTCGACCTGAAGCCGCAACTATGAGCATGAGAGAAGCTTTGCAACAATCAAGGTGATTCTATATAATCTGCCCCATTTGAGAGACTCAATTTGATTTTATTCTGCACGATATTGCGGATTTCTAGTTTTCCCTCTTAATTTTACCTCCGTCATATTCCTGCCATTGCGAATTCATTAAAAGCAAGCTGGTGAAGATTGTACACAAGTGTGGCTATGACGAGATCTATAATGTGGATTGATCTATCTCACTCGCATATTTGCATTATGCTAATGAATTTTTCCCTTGATGTTTCCAAGACAAACCTCATGTTTTCGCAATTCTTCGATTCTAATGTTCTAGTGGTGTTTTCCAGTGGAATGCAACGTCTGTACCGACAGTTTGCTGATTCGTGGAACGCGATAAGGGAGAAGGTTATGGGCTACGAGTGCAAAGCGTTCAGCATTCCAAAGATGAACCAAGATTCTCGTCTTGCGATGTGCTTGGTGGAGCCTCGTGACTATGGCTTACATATTGTGGCTCTCTTCGAGTATCTTCGTAACATTCAAAATGCTTTCCTTGGTGATGTCAGCCCCGCAGTAGACGTCAGTGCTCGCGACTATTCTCCTCGAACAGTGCGCATTCAAGCCTGCAAGGTTTGAGATACATATGCTTGCATGTTTTTCACCGCTGTTTCTGTGTAAACGCATTTTGAGAATGAAATTGATCATCAACCTCGTTCAAATCTTTCATTGCATCTGCATACTTGTTTCTTGAAAATATCATCCAAATTGGAAACTTCTAATTGTGAATCTTGATTGTTTGCAATAAGTGCAGGCTGAAGATATTGTGTATTACGACAAGCGGCGGCTTGAGGATGTTGTGAAGGAGGTAGCTATGGCTAGCACTCGTCGGGGATGTGGCCAAGTAGTGCTCTACGATAATGTTATCATTCAAGAGCATCTCTTTGGATCTCTTGTGAATGGAAAAGCTCATCTTGACGCGGTAAGTCTCGCTTTTCCAATGTTGTCATGCACTTTGGGGTTTTAGGCATCATGTGTCTCAGCATTTGAGAAATTGCTCTACGAGCACATGAACAGGGACCCCAGCATGAGATTGTTGAATAAATGAGAATCTCAAATAGGCCGTGACGTTTCTCTATTGCACGCTCCGTGATGCTACCCAAACGCACATTGGTCTTCACTGCTGCTATCCTGTCTCCAATTGGTAGATTATGAAGTTGTAAATCTACTTGTCTTAAAGTTCTTATCATTCCGAAACCCTTAGCTTGATTTTCCCCACTCAGTATGCAGCTTTAGCAGGTTTGGGAATGTTTCAATTATCTCTCCATACGATCACTCATGATTTCTGAGTACCTCTGTTCAGGGAAGTGCACAGGCGACTCTAATGATCCAATTTCTATGCAGGACTGGATAGAATTTCCCTACAAGCATGAGGCCTTCCACCGGCATGCCACCATTCTTGCGGACGTAGCCACTGCAATTCCACAGGAGGTACTGCGGCCGGAGACGTTACAGGCTGTTCAAAGGGAGATTGAATCAGGAGGTGTAGGAGCTGGCCAGTTTCTTGAAATGATGAACCTCTGYCTTGGGTTTCTGAGGCGAACCGGAGGTCATCAACAACAAGCTCTCGGCGCATATTGCGAGCTCTGGTTGGGTAAAGATTCAGCTGAACTGATCAGCAAGAGTACAGTGTTTGACAAAATATGTCTCAAGCACATTGTCAGCTTGTATGAAGGCCTGGAAGATTCCGCCAGTAACAGTATTGGCATGCTGGTCAGCCAAAAATACAAGTAATGGCTCCCAACTTGAACTTCCCTTTCTCCCATGCTTTTGTGGATAAATCAGTCGTTGTAACTTTACCAATTTGCAGTTCAACATTGTAGGACCCTGAACCCATTGTGCTCCTTCTTGTGTTCTTTCTATCATTGACGTTTTTGCAACTTACTGTCGGCTCACACACAAATGCGTGAATCTTGACAGAACACCCCTGACGTTCGAKTTAGCTGAAGAAATTCTGCGTTCTGTGAAGACGGAGAATGCATGGAAGGAAGARGCAGATGTGGAGAGAATCCCTGCATCAGCATTCTTAAATGTGTTGAGAAGATTTATGTTTCGCTATCTAAGTGTTGATAACCATCCCAAAGATGTCCACCTCCATTTATACTTGACCGACTCTAGGCTCGTGARATGGCCCGCTGATGTGGTGTCGGAAGACGTCGTGGACGATTGCTTCCCACCAAACTTGCTGCTCCAACATTCGTTTGCCACATACATGCTTCTTGTTCAGGTGACAACTCTCCCTCTCCCTCTCCTCTCCCTCTTAAGGGCCACTTCAGATTGCATGGATAAAATTTGATCCATAATCGTGTCCAACTAGGGGTGGTATAAACATCAAGCTTAACAGAACTTATTGCATCGATGGTGTCCAATCCACCTCGAATATGTGCCTTGAATCCTTGTCATCTCAGATACTTTTAGCCCGTATCATAGGAGCCATTCTCGTAAGTGCTCCCTCTTCTCGTGCTCAGTCTTATACTGTAAAGTTGACATGGAACAAAACGAAGTAAAAGGGAAAAAAATGAAGCATGCTACTTCGTCTTTTGCAATTTAAAGTGGCCTTACGTTTCTCACTGCAATATCAGAGCACATGAGTATGCACCAATTTCAGACACGAAAATACGTAGTTACAGTGCCAACATGAATGGCCTCTCTTTTTTCTATTAAACCTTTGAGCTTTAATTTGGAGTGATTCATCTACACTGACGATATTCTTCCGAACTTTCATGCGAAATTGATACGTTTTTGTTATGTCGAATCCTCACAGAGTTGTACAGGCGGTGATTGGGAGAAGGCAGGGCAGAGCAACGGTTGGCTCACAACTCGTGAAACTGTATGAATTGCTCAACATTGATTGGTATTATCTCCATCAATGGCACTTTCCGCCGATTGGAAGGCCCAGAAATTGTATATAGTTTTATTGTTGGGCCTTGAAACATTGAAACAGATTGTAAACTGATTAACCCATGACTGTAGAAAGGGGACTGCCAAACCTCTTGCGACGCTCCCGTGGGCTGAGGTGTGGAACACTGTAACCAACTGGCTCTTAATTTAAGCTTAATTCACCCCAGTCTAACACGAAGTTTGATTTGGGTACCAGGGTGTGCTAAAATTTGTCCCTGCTCTCAAAGCGTCCTTACGAAAATCTAGCACGTGGGATGATATTGAATTCTTGAACATTGCATACAGGTAGAACCTCTATTAGTGCATGGTGCTGGGACTATACACCAAGGGTCGTTTCGCAATTGGCGTTTGCAAGCATCGACCGTAGGACTGTAAGTTGGTCAACAAACAATGACTGCAGGGGTTTATCGCGTCCATGGTGCACTGCCCGAGTAGGGTTGCTGACGCTGTTTCTTTGGACGGTGGGTAAGACCTTCGTGTTCACACAGGGTGGGTTTCCGTGAGCATCTAAATTGCTGCTGGCGACGCTTGGCCCCGCTGCTGGTGGTTTGAAGTTCCGACAGTGCGCGACTGGAAGTGTCGTAGTTTTGCGAGACGAGCCGCTGCCAAGCTCATGTCGGCAGGGGAGGMAATGGCCTGTGCKCTYCAGTGGAAGGCTTCACTTCTTTGATGAATTTTTCGGTCAAAATCAGAAACGTGCGCTACATGGAACTAAAACCACGACGGAGAAAAGGGCGACAGCGTCGTCCAGGAAGCGCACCTCCATCGTATGTCAGTGAGGCGAATCTACC